>JALUTQ010000007.1:2431698-2689501 GCA_032718865.1 Tilletia caries | reverse complement strand
ACCCTAACCCTAACCCTAACCCTAACCCTAACCCTAACCCTAACCCTAACCCTAACCCTAACCCTAACCCTAACCCTAACCCTAACCCTAACCCTAACCCTAACCCCTAACCCTAACCCTAACCCTAACCCTAACCCTGGCAACCCGAGCTAACTCGATCATGAACCCTAGATTCGAAGCACTTCTATGCTGTCGACGGTTTCGTCGACAACAGCAACGACCGCTGGCTATCGAGGCTACGAACGAATGGGCTTTCGATAACCACACGCGCAATCGAGGCACTCATTTGAATGTAGAAAGCGATGCGATTATGTCTTCCTCCTCTCCCGTGCTTCCAATGCAGACTCAGATGCTGGACGAGCAAGGAACGATACGAGATTATGCAATACAGGATTTAGGCTCCATTCCGGACAGCGTCCCAAGGAAGTGATTGCGTCTGATTTCCAGGAAAAAGAAGGATTGGCCCGGGGTTCGCGGATAGTGTAGAGGTGAAAGGAAACAAAGACCGTTGGTGAAGTTGGGGGACTGAATAGCGACCGAAAGAAGGAGAGTGGGTGTAAAAGATACGGGGAGGTCGGACTGGGGTGAGAGGAAGTCGAGGCGGCGCTTGTAGTGCGTTGCAATCGAGCCTCAATCTGAAGAGGATAGAGAGACAGCAGAAACCGTGAGTACGCTTTCGTAGAATAGAGCCAGGACCTGGGTCCTGCCAACAAAACGGCGAAGACTCACAGATGTTCCACGTCTTTCGGAACTTCATGCCCCACCACTTCTTCATGGGCCCATCCATCCCCATGAACGTGCCGTGCATCCAGAGGAACAACCCGACCACAGCTCCAGCAATGATGCCAAAGCTCGCATTCTTGATCTGGGCCGAAACGGGCGCTCGGACTGGCGCGGCGTGGATCGTGTGCCCAGCCTCGTTTTGTTGGGACGCCGACGTCGTATTCCCGGACATGAGCTGGGCCTTCTCGTCGACCGTCCCGGCGAGAGAGGATGCTCGTGGTGAGGTCATCGACGCGCCTCGGACGCGATACCGCGCTGTGGAGTCGTTCCAGAGGAAGTGGTCGAGAAGATGCACGAACATGATGACGGCGAAGTACAGTGTCGGCAACTGTGGATGAGTATGAAGGAGGTTCAGCCATATGCGCTTTGAAGGTATCGAACTCGCAGTCAGCCCTCAACTCACGTAGTGGTGAATGTATGTGACTCGTCTGTGGTAAGTGAATCGAGGAGGAAGAGACGCGTTGCGTTGTGAGTGAAAGGATCGCCAACCCGCAGGATAGATGAATCGAACTCACCCCATCATCAAGAAAGGTAGGTAGTGCAAGAACCAGCCGATACCAGCGATCTTGCCCACAAACACGAACTGGTTGAAATCCGCCGGACTCAAATCCGCATGCCGACGCTGAATCCGACTCAAATACCAGCCGAGCACAAGCACAAACACAGGCAAGCTGAGCGTCGAGCCCCACCAGACCAGGACGTTGCCGATCAGGTAGTACTTGCTCGAGTCGTCCGACCAGCTGTTCATCCGGAGTCCGTTCCACAGGAAGGGCCACTCCAGTGGGCCCGAGGCGAGGATGTCAAACTTGTCCGCGTCGGGGACGAGCGCGTTGTTCGAGGTCATCATGGCCACGTTCAGGTGGATGAAGTCGCGGAAGAAGGGCGAGCGGTACGTCTTCGCGTTACCGGGAGGAACTGTGTGGAAGAAGGGATAGGATCGAAACCATGTCAGGGAGTGGACTCGATGGATGAGCGCGTATTGGTCCGAAGGAACTCACGCTTGGTGTTGGTGTGACTCTCGATGTTCCAATGAGTGTGATCGTTCTTGGGGTTGTTCTCCCTCACACAGCTGACCTCGACTTGCTTCCAGCCCCACTGAGGAAGCAGCGCAGTCGACGCGAAGAGGTAGCAGCCCTGGTTCTTGTGGCGGAAACGGATTCGAGAGCTCAAGCTTCGTACAGCCTGACCGGGCTTCGCTCTACCCAGGTTGAGGTCGTCGACGACTTCGACCACCCAGTAGTCGTTTGAGTCTCCGATGGTCAGGTCACCGTAGGCAGAGACCTCGTAGTTCTCCTTGGTCACAGGGGCGGGAACGGGGTGGGAGTGGAGATGGCGCTTGGTCATGACGTGAACGAGTCGGATGGTATCGCCGTTCTTCAGAATCCGAGGCGGCGAAGTGGATTCGTTGAAAGCAGGCAGTTCGAGAGAAGGATCCGCCTTGAGAGCCTCAGTGGTGGGATGGATGATAAAGTCGTTGTTGTCGTCTTTGTAGTGGTAGCAAGTGACCTGCTGTTGTTGACTTCCTGTTGGGTATGTCTGAACGTGAGAGTGCAGGAGACCGCCACCGTAGCCCATGTTCTTGAAAGTGACCCTGCTACCGTAGGCAGCCTCTGTGGTGTGATAAGATGGAAAGGATGAGTACGTGCCAAGGACTGCGGAGGAGTACGATCCTGTCGCTCGAGTTGTACGTACCAACAGGGTTCTTTGCAAAGTCGTTGCCCTTGAGACCAGCCTGGAAGAGACTGCTCATTTGGGAGTCGCCTGGACCGGAGTGGCTGAGAAGGACGAAGTGAATCTTGAACGAGATCATGTAGATGATGGCGGGCAACACAATGAGAGCGAGTGCTCTCGCACACCAATGTCTTGCATATGTTCGCTGTTCGACGATGGACGATGGAAATCGTCAGCGTGGATACGTTGGGGAAGTGTGTGGGAGGAAAAGAAGACATACCACTGGCATTCGAAGATCACCAAACTTCTCCCATAGATCCTCCATGGTGTAGAGACCAACGAGGCACATGGCGAACAAGCCGACCCATTTGACACTGTGTAAGGAAGGTCCTGGTCAGCGCGACGTGCGCAGATCGGTCTCTGAGAAAGGTGAGCGCAGACGTACCTGGTGACAGCGCCGATTGACGCGCCGGTGAAGATGAGCCAGAACCACCACATGTCGGAGAAAGGCCTGGTGGAGTGACGCGCGGGATGGGTTAGTGTATGCGCCTTGAAGGTCAGGAAGGGAAAGAAGACATACCGGTTCTGGTAGGAGTGGAACTTGACCATGCCGTGTACGGTTGTGAAGGTGAAGCAGAGCAGCATGGAGTCGAGGAGAATGAAGCGAGAGATGACGAGCCATGCGTTGTCTGGATACCATTACAGGGGGGAAAAGAGGTAGGAAGAAAAGGTTAAGGGGGGTCTGTCGCGCGAGCTGGAAAACAAGCGAAAAGGGATCCACGTACCGCATAGGACCATGATGGCGAGCAGATGACGCGCGCGCCAATTCCAGCCGAGAGCGCCTGATGTGGAGTAAGCGACGGGGACCATGGCCACTCCGTAGAGAGCCATGATAATGCGCATCATGAGGAAGTTTACGTCTGCGGGATATGTGGCGCCGGAGTCGAACTCGTAGTGTCCATTGTAGCCGGAGACGAGGCCTGCGAGACCGACGAGCATTTTGCCTGCCGATGTATGCGCATGTAATGAAGAGTGTCAGCATGGAAAACGCGTCAAAAGAGAGAGAGAGAGAGGATACTCACCCAGAGGCGGGTGTACGTCGAAGTAGAATTGGTGCTTGAGGTAGTAGCTTCCGAACTTTCCAAAGTGAGCCTCGTCCCAGATGACAGTCGGGCTCTTTCCGATGCGATATAGCCTGGTGAAGAGGGAGAGTGCGGTGTAGATGCCGACGACGAACCACTCCTGGGCGAAGAGGTAGCGGAGATGCTCGACGGGCGACTTGGGCTTGCGGTGCACGGGGATCATCTTCGCGTACCTGTTGCGCGCGTTGTTCTTGATCGGTTCGAGACCTGCACCCGCATAGAGCTGTGCGGTGCCGCGTGCGCCGTGCGGGGCGGCGGCGGCGGCGGATGCCTTCTCTGCGAACTTGTCTTCTCCTGGGGCGTACATCCTGTGGAGCTGGGAGCCTGAGCCTGGGCCTGCTGCGTGTGTGGGTGGGGAGTAGGTAGGGAGCGTGGGCACGGGCGAGTCGTTTTCGCCGCTGTCTGAGTGTGTCTCGTAGTGAATGTGTGTTGCTGATGCTGATGCTGATGCTGATGCTGATGCTGATGCTGAGGATGCGCTTGGACCGCTGCTACTGCCCACGCCTTGTGGGTTGACACTGGGAGAGTGTGAGCGCGGGGTGATGCTGCCGAACTGGAGAGCAGTGTCTTCGGAGGACGATGCAGTTCCGAGTGTGCGGCGCTGGTTCATTGCTTTCTGGGCGGGACTGGCGACTGGCGAGCGCGGGACGGACTGAGATGAGAAGCTTCTCCCCCTGGCTTATGTATGTATGAGATGAGATCTGCTCTGCTCTGCTTCTGTGAGAAGATGAGAAGTGCGGAATGCTGCGAAGTGCGAAATGATCCGCTTGGAATGTTTGTTCTCCTTCTCGACGTTGAGCTTCTCCGTCCTGTTGTGCTGTGCTCGCCTCGCCTTGTTCTGTGCTGTGCCTGACTTTGCGTGTGTGCCTCGCCGCCGACCTTCTCGTTCTCGCCCTTCTTCCACTCCCACTTCCGCCTCCGCTTCCACCTCCGCACGTCCGCAGCGCCGAGCACCAACGAACTCCTTCCCGCCGCCTCCCGGGAACCTCCGGTGTCTCAGCACCACAAGCGAGGAACGAAGCCCCGGCAACGCTCCCCGCTCGTCCCCGTGTCCAGAATTGGGAGCGACGCACAGATCAGCGGACAGCGAACAAGGCATCAGGCAGCGAGTGAGCAAGACCACCACCGACACGGATCAATAATATGGCGTCCGGGATGACATACACCGACCTCGAGCTGCACAGTCTCGTGCGCTCCATGTTCAAGGAGCTCCCCGCAACTCTCGACACCGACGAACCGACCCGCCTCGCCCAGATCGAAAGCTCCGACGCAGCCACCCTCGCACGAACCATCGACCACACCCTCCTCGCCCCCAATGCATCCCCTACGGACATCGTCACCCTCTGCACCGTCGCCCATCGCGCGGGAACGGCCAGTGTATGCGTGAATTCGAACATGGTCCCCTTTGCCGTCGCAGCGCTGGGCCAGCTCGCCAAAGAGGCCGCAAAGCAACAGCAACAGGCGGGAACGACGGCGCAGGGAGCCAACAAGCCCGCCGTCATGGCCATCGCCGTCGTCGGTTTTCCCTTCGGCGCCGCCAACACCTCCGCCAAGGTCGCCGAGACCAAGCAAGCCCTCGCAGAAGGCGCGCAAGAGATCGACATGGTCATCGCCCTCTCCTACCTCCGCGCAGGTCTGTACTCCTACCTCCTCAACGACATCAAGGCCGTCGTCGAGGCGGCCCGCTCCTCGCCCTCGTCCGCCGCCGCTCCTGTCAAGGTCATCCTTGAGACGGCGAATCTGAACCGGGACCAGATCGCAACGGCATCCCTGCTCGCCTGTCTCGCGGGCGCAGCATTCATCAAGACCTCCACGGGCTATGCGATCGCACCCCTCGAGGGCCGCCCGCTCGGCGCACGGGTGGAGGACGTACGTCTCATGGCATGGGTCACCGCCTACCACCAGCGCACCTTCCTCCGCAGTTCCTCCGATTCATCATCATCAGAGGGACGGGTGAAAGTCAAGGCGTCCGGTGGGATTGGTTCCGCACAGGTTCTGCGCCAGATGCTTGCTGCTGGGGCCGATCGCATTGGCGCGTCCAGGACCGAGGCCATCGTTAGGGAACTAGTCGCGCCTACGCCCGCCCCGACTTCGTCCGCCGCATCAACAGAGTCAGAATCAGCCCCGGCGCCGGCCTCGTCCGATGCATACTGATCTTCACAACCTGTACGTGTTCTTTCCGTCAACTGTCTACATACATACATGCCGCGTCAAGGGATCGGCCTCGGTGCCGTTGAAAAGGGGGCGCTGGGAATCATGGAGGAAGCTATCCGTTCCTATTTCTGGCGATGTGAAAGGCGAGCAAAGGAATTGAAAAACCAAAAGGATTGCAAATGGGAATACAGGAAGCATGCTGGCCAGTGGGGTGACAGAGTACCTTTGATTGAGTAAGATGTTTCCCGGCGAGCCTCTGGCGGATGTGAGTGAATGGAGAAGGCGAGGTGGAAGCGGCGAGTACGTCGGAAAGAACGTGAAGGGCCAGATTTCGATCCGCTTCGCGATTGATTCAGCTGTGGCCCGAACCCCGTCCGTCGTCCATTGACTGTGGGTTGCCCAGCTGGTACCTGCCCCTGCCCAGCGACACGCTCTGCCTGCACTGACCGCCGCTCAGTCGGTACTGAGATCCTGCCGGAAGAGTATAGTCCCCAAAGCGCACACGCGCAAAGAAACCCCCCTCGTTCACACGTCCACGCCGCACACCTTGATCGTTGCTTTTAGAATTCGGTTAAGATCCAGGCGCTGACTTGCGCTGCCGTGCTCCCGCAGTCGCAGCCGAAGCAGACGCAGCCGCCTCGGCCCCTGTTGCATTTGCGCCCGATGCTCGACCCGAGCCTCCTACCGATGATGATTGTGCTGATGTACTCGGGTGGGGGAAGTTGAGCACGTTGCTTGCGTATCTTGAGATCTGTTCGGATTGTTAGAAAGTGAAAAAAATGTCAGCGCGTCACGCGCTTGGGGGGGACTGAAAGCGATCGGAAGGAACGTACCACGTCTGTGAGGAGAAGGTACACCTTGCGGACGACCTCCGGACAAGCTTGGTGATGCGCATACGCATCGAGCTCGGCCTTGCACCGCTGGATGCTGGCGCGTGTAAAGGTGCTCATGTAGAAGCGGAGGCGGAGGAAGTGGGCGTAGGCCAGGGGCAGAAGGATGGAATTCCGGAAGAAGAGTGCTCCGATGAGGACGCGGACGAGGATGAGGACTTCTGCATAGGCGACGAAGACCATGGCGGATTCGTAATACGTCTTGGTGACTGTGGAAATGAATCAGATTCGTCAATACATGCACGGGAATAAGGCGGGAGGCAGGGATAGAGGACGGGACTCACATCGGTTGATGGCCTTGTAGATGCCCTGCGCTGGTCCCTGAGCGGGTGGTGGTGCGGCCGCATCCGATCCACGCGACGAGCGCTTCGCCTGCGGAGGCGGCGCGACGAGCGGGATGATGGTCGATCCGAGGAAGGAGATGAAGTGGAAGGCGGAGAAGGTGATGTAGGGCAGAAGCGTCGGCCAAATGGGGCTAACCCAGAGCCAGACGAGCGCCATGAGGACATACTGCACGTTCTCATCCATCAAGGCGCGCTGGAGGGTAGCGCGGGTGTATGGCTGGTTGGCGAAGGCGCGGTAGGTGACGAGGCCGTAGGAGACGACGGCGGCTGCGTAGGCGATACGGTAGTAGCGCACGAGCGGGTCGGAGGAGAGGAGGAGCCGGCCGAGGACGTAGCGGATGCCGCAGATGGCGACGATGGCGTGGGCGCCTCCCCATGTGAGGTGGATCAGCTGGGCGTACTCGCGGGAAGCCTGTGCGCGCAGGGAAAGTCAGCGCGTTGCTACCCGGCCACAGCGAGCATGACTCGAGTGGGAGACTCACCATGACTGCTGCTGCTGCTGCTGAGGAAAGTCTCAAGACTGTGATTATTGCTGCTGCTGCTGCTGCTGAGTCCGTCGTCGTCGTCGTCGTCGATGAGTCGAGCCGCGCACGAGCATGTCTCTGTTCTGTGAGGATGGACTCGGACGAATTTCTGGGAGCGAGACCCTCGACGTGGCAGCGAGACCACAAGGTCTGCTCGCATGAGACTGTATGGAGCCATTGGAGAGAGACCCCGGAATTGAGACGCGCAGACCCCTGACGTCACCGGGTCGGGACATCCTCATCCACGCGACCCGTCCTTATCCGCGACGATAGCGACGACCCAAAGTTGTATCTTCTTCTCTACCACCACATGCAATCAACCTTTCACGACGATGATGAGGAGCACGACCTTGCGCACGCCCGTCGATTGCAATAACCCAGTCAGGTGCACTCGTCTCTCACCGTGCCCAGAGCTCATGAATGCTCACGCAGAAGGATGGCCTCAGAGATCAGGCTCACCACGCTCACTTAATATCTGCACCCAAACAGGTCCGTGGTCTGCGGTCCGAACTCCAAGCTGACCTTCTTCCCTTCCCTCTCTGTCTTCTCGTGCTCCTATCCGATTACACTTATAGCTCCTCAGACGCGTCCATTGTTTGGAATCGTCGGGTTTCGAATCTTCCGCCGTTACTAGTCGCTATAATACCCATCTCCGGCGACGGCCCGACGACATATGGACGTTTATCCCTATTACACCTCCTATGCCTTTGTCGGCGTGGGCGACTTCGGCGAGCGTCTCGTGCGCGAATTTCTCGATCCTGCCTCGGTCCACAAGATCTCCAGGGTGAGCATCATCACTCGGCACTCTCCCGACACCTATGCCCGTCTGTACCAGCAGAAGGCAGAGATCGTCGGTGACGTCGACTACGACGATCAGGACGCCCTCGTCGCGGCGCTCTATGGCCATCAGGTGGTGGTTAGCACATTCAGCAACTGCATCGCAGTCGAGGCGGCAGTAAATCAGCGCGCCTTCATTCTCGCGGCCAAGAGGGCGGGTGTACAGCTCTTTGTGCTCTCTGAGTTTGGAATCGAGTTCGACCTCTCTCGGTGTCCGCCGGGTCAGGGCCCGACATTCCAGATACTAAAGAATCAAGCGCGGGCGCTAGCTGAGGAGGTGAGTGACTTGAGCGTGCACTAAAATGCTGTTATCGGATCTTCGCTGTTGATGAACTGACAACGCTCCTCGACCCCCTCTTCATCTTCCAGATCGGCCTTCCCTGGCTCAGCATTCAGGCCGGACTTTTCGATATCTTCCTATGCCTTCCGGAGTTTGTACTTGATGCCGATGCGTGCATAGCTCGGATCCTGGGCAATGGCGACCGCCGCTTCCCCATCTCAGCCCAGTCGGACGTCGCCAGCTTCACCCACGCTGCCCTAACCTCCGGCCGCCTGTCCCCAACAGCTCTGCACTACACCTCCCTACGCACCCAGTCCGCCTTCCTGAGCTGGATCGAGATCGTCGAGGCGATGGAGATCGAGCACGGCCGGCCGTGGACGATCCGAAATGGGTGTGTTGACGAGGCTCGGGCGTGGGTGGCGGAAGGGGTCAATCTTGACGACGGCCGTCTGGGCGCGTGGTTTCAGCTCGAGATCGAGGTCGGCGCGCTGGAGAATGGCGAGAACGACAATGCACGGGTTGGCTTTGTGCCGCGTGTGCGAGTCGAGGACATGTTTTGATTCAGTGTATACTCTGATCTCTGATCCCTGCTGCTCCCTGCGCTGCTCCCTGCGCTGCTCCCTGCTCCTGCCCTCCCTCCCTGCCTGCTCGCTGCTTCCTTTGCTCGCTGCTCTCTGCTCGCTGCTCGTTATGCTCCCTTTGAACAATCACATCGCAAGCTTCCCTTTGTCCTCTCGAGATGAAGCAGCCCCGAGCCCCGACTCCCGACAGCCCGATCCGCGCCTTCTCGAGAAGCGACGGATTTTGGGCTTTGGCCGCTGTACCCTGGCTGGCTGGCTGGCTGGCTGGCTGGCTGCTTACCTTCTCTGCCACAGCCGTTCAGCGTTCAGCATTCAGTCTGCAGCTCGCGGCGTGAGGAAATAGAACAGCAGGCCACGCGCCCCTCGACGGCCCCCCGCCCGCCATGACGAGTGTGCTCACTCTCTCCCAAGAACGCAACAGCGGCGGCAATGGCGGCGGCGGTAGTAGCAGCAACACGCACGACTTCGCGATACCCGGCTTCGAGCTCGACCCCATACTTGCCGATAGCGACGACGACGACGACGATGATGATGGCGGCGATCTATTTGGACTGATGCACCAGCAAACAGTCCGGGAGCAGCAGGCCCGAAACCAAGGCGTCTCCCATCCGACTGGCCCATCGGGGACACATTCGGCCAGTGCTACATCGGCCCCACCTCAAGACCTCGCGCCTGCGCCTGCGCCTACACTCACACCAACGCCTGTGTCAGCGCCATCACCAAGCCTCCCCCAATCCGCGACTTCCCATGCCTCTCAGCGAGCAGGTCCAAGTCGGATACGACTCAGCGCATCCCCCGTGATGGACGATGTCGAAATGGAGGACGCGGACCCTCGTTTCTTCACACCCGATGCGCATCCCGAACCTGCTGGGCCTCCTGTAAGGAACGGAAGTGCGGAGATGAATGCGGGAGGAAACTCTGCTGAGTGCGGCCTTGCTGCGCCTCCCTCGGGTTTGGAGGATGCCGACATAAATGCTGGAGGAGACCTCCCTGATGCCCCTCGCTCCGGTTTCGATAATGCCGACATAAATGCTGGAGGAGACCTCGCGCCGGGCATCCCTGCTGCCTCGAGCTTCGAAAATCCCGAGATGAATGCGGCCGGAAACGTCAAAACCGAAGGCGGCAACGACGATGACGACGACGACGTGATCCTAACGGCCGTCAAAGTAGCACCGAGGGCAAGGGCTAAGCTGGAGGTCGGAGAATCGTCAAGCAGCGGCCCATCATCTCGCCCGCGTGTTCCCGTCGCACCCGTCACGGCCGCCCAAAGGTTCTTCGCCGGCATTGCCGACGACTTCCACGACAGGGACTCTCGCATCGATCCTCCCTCTGCCCTCGACCATCTCTGCGCCATGTTGACCAATGCAGACCTCGTCTCCGTCGCCCACGTCAACTATGCATGCTACAGCGCCGCCCTTTCGCGCATCTACTCGACGATCGAGATCAACGGCCCAAACCAAGTCAAGCTCTCCAGAGTGTTGACGCAGAAACCAGCCCTGGCTGAGGAGTGCAAAATCTTGCGCATCTGGGACGACGGCGCGCTCAGAGATGCCGATTCGCCCACTCCTATAAAGCCGGGTAATCGTCTCGAGTGGATCTACGTTCGGGAGATCATGCAGCGGGTCAATGCGAAGGCGGACAAGAAGGACTTCGAGTTTCAAGTGAATCTGGGGATGAGCCAGCTTCATCATCTGGTCAGTGCGTTGGCGGGCGAGGGAGCACCGTCGGAGGACTATTCGAATCTTACAAAGGTACGTTCAGCCCCTGCATACATGCAGCGATAGACGCTCACTCTTTCCTTGAACTTCTTCATCAACAGGCCCTGCGAAAGCTGACCGTCGTGCTAGACCTGAACTATCACCGTGAGTGTTCTCTTCTTTTCTATGTGATACTGCTGTCTGGCAGTGGCCACAGTGCTCATAAACGATACCTTGCTATTTCTGTTTCCCATCCACCAGACAATGCGGAAAGGTTCAATAAGGCCTGGAACGCAGTCAAACATTTGTTTGAATGTCTGGGAGCCAACTCGCGGCGCGAGATCGCTTCGGTGCAAGAGCTCCACATCCTGTCACGGGACGACTACCAGCCTCGAATGGTAAACGTAAGATCAGGAAGCTGCGCGGGAAGGAACTCAGACCAACACTTACATCAGTGCTTTGTTGTCCTTTGCAGAACCAGCCAAGACGAACTGGGCTCTTCCTATGGCATGCATTCGGGAAGGATGACGAGGACTCGTTCTCTTGGCCCAACCTCCGACAGCTATCTCTCAGAGTGCTCGACGCCGAGCAACTCACGTTTCTGAACGAGATGGACTTGCCGAATCTAACGAATCTCACCATCGATGCGGCCACCAAATTCGTTACAGACGAATGGGACGTCGGGCCCCTCGATGAGCTCCTGTGCGGCAAGCCTGAGCTGGAGGCTATCTCCATCAAGCTGACAACGGACCACGAATTCCAAGGCCAACTGTTCAGCTCGTACCACCCCAACCTCAAGTTCCTCCTTTATCACGGCCCACCTCAATTCCGCGATGCATTCGACAAATTCGTCGCCAGACATCAAGAGACGCTCATCAGCTTGGATGCGGGCTTTCTGTCTGCTGACTTGGAGTCCCTCAAGACGCAGACCTTCCCACGGCTGCGACTTCTTGATCTTCGACACGTCCCCGACAATGTCCCGCTCAAGGTTCCGCCACAAGCTCTGGCACACATTGCCTGTTCTTACGAGGCAATCGTGCCCAAGGCTTTGCGGGGGCCGCGCGGCAGGGGCAATGGGCCATCGGTCAAGCCAAGCGGGGCCACGGCGCACTCTGGCAAGCCGAGGAAGAACAAGGACGGGTCGGACGCGAGTGCCAACGCAAGCAGCGAGGCCTTGCGTCTGCTGGACGCCGAAATCCCGCCGTCGCTCAGCATTATCACCCTTCAGTCTCTCACCAGCCTGGAACTGACGCTAAACCAGTATCAGTTCACCAACTTTACGCACGAGCTCCAAACGTCGATGAGCTCTCGGATCTTCCCCAACCTTCTCGAGCTGAAGATACTCGGGGACCGACCCGATAACGACAGGACGCCGCTGTATCTGAAGAAGGGGTCATTTCAGCTATTCTTGCTGGCGCTCGCAAACGCATATGCGCTGCGCGCCGTGACGATAGAGGAGTTTTGTGATTATATTCCAGACGAGAAGTTTCTTGGGCCTCTCTGCCCCTTTGGACCGGCGCTGGAATTCGTCTTGGTCCGAACGTGTGGAGCAACATCGCGGGCGTGGCGGATCGTTCGGAGCGTTCCCGACAGCGCGGGGACCAGGCAGCTTATCGGACTAGGAGACAGCGAGGGACGAGAATACGCGGTGAACCGGCCCGTTGTCGCTGTTCAAGTCGTACCGGTCGACGATTTCGGCTTCACGGCCGTGCACGACCTCGCGCCGGCGGACGCCTGGAAGGACCTTTCCTTCTTCCCGCACTACCACGATGCCGAGCGGAAGCGCATCTTGAAGTCGACGAAAGAGATGGCGATGATTGGGGTCATCCCGGGCGCGGAGACCCATCACGAATCAGCTCCGAAAGCTCAGGTACGTAACTTCCCGGTGAAAGAGATCATAACTCTGACTCCTACATACAGCTGATGTGTTCGGTCGCCCTGCAGAAAAAGCCTGAGGCCGGGGAGATGACCGGGCCAGGTGGGCCAAGTCCTTCCAAGCGTGCTGCGGTCCAGCGGATGGCCGCGGCCATCAGCTCACATACTACGGCCGAAATGTATGCCTCAAGTCAGCCGGTGCCCCGTGTTACGAGGGCCATACATCACAGGACCGAATGGGAACGGATACACCAGTCGCAGCAAGACCGACCCGGTCCGTCTCAACCTGCGTCTCAACCTGCGCCAATGCGCTCGCACGATCAAAGCAAAATCGAGGTCGCGAGCCCTTCCGCGAGGCCTTTGAAGACTTCGGCGAGCCCTTCGAAGAAGGCCTCGCGACTACCAGCTACTAACGACCACAGCCACTTATTCGACGACGGAGGAACAAGCTCTTCGGAGGACGACGATGTCGATGATGGTGACGGTATGAACGGCGGTCGACAACCCAATCGGACAGGCGAAAGGCCTAGTACGAGCGGAAAGCAGCCGCCTCCTGGATTTCAGCCCTTGTCCGCCTTCGGCCCGAAGTCTCGTCAGCAACAGCCTCATGTCAGCCCGTCTCGGTCGACAATGTCCCCTTCGTCTCCTCGACCACCTTCGGAGGCTCGAACAAGCGGACGTCTTCCGGCAAACGGATCTGCTCTTCCAGTCAGCTCTTCGCCAGTCAGCGTACATGCACAGTCACAGCCTGAGGCGGTTCGCCGGAGAGACTCGAGCAAGGCGCCACCGGCTTCGCAACCGATGAATGGATCTGGATCGTCGGTCATTTTCACTCAAGCTGGGCCGTCACGGGTGCGAAGACGTAGTTCGACAGATAGCCTCGATGCGGCGGATGCGGACGCGACTCCTCGGGCGGTGAGGACCAATGGCGTTCCTTCAGCCTCACAACCTTCAGGTGGGGCTTACGATCTCAGCGCACGACGAGTTTTGAAGAAGGCGCGCAACGCCAATGCCGGCCGTGCGAGCATTGGCACAAACGGATTCGTGATCCCGCAAGTTGTATCTTCATCTGCTTCCCCGGAGCCAGAGAGGGGCGACAGAGAGCGAGAGATCATCGAGGCTGCTCAAAATGCGCTCAGGTCGTCGCAGTCGTACCGCGGTGCGCAGGCGGAGAAGAGCGCGAGCCCAGCTTCGACATCGCAGTCGGATTCAGATTCCGGAGACATCCCGGGCCCGTCTCGCAAGGCGGCGGCTTCAGTTGCTTCGAAGAAAGCGGCCTCGTGGTCCGGTTCGGGATACCCTCCTGGGGCAGGGAAGAGTCTCGATATAGCGATGAAGGTCCACGAGGACGTGGTGGACTTGACATCCTCACCTGAGCCCGAGGATGCAGCTGGAAATCGGAGAAGACAAGCCGCAGCGGAGGCGGGACCGTCGACATCCTCATCAAGGAAGAATGCAGGATCGACGAGGGCATCCGGTGAGCCGGAACGAAGATCTCCAGCTAAGCCAACGACAACGACGACATACCCGAGCAGCCAACCAAGCCGTGCGCCGGATCGGCCTTCTGTGGCGAAGGCTTCCAGTCAACCGATCCGTGTACAACCATCGAGCGAAGACGAGTCGGACGGATTCGAGATCCTCGACTGACGACTTGAATGACGAGCTTTTCCTTCCAATTCCTCTCCGCCTTCATGGCTTCACGCTGCACGCCTGAGCGACCTTTCCCTGCTCGAGAATTCAAGCCTCGAAGTTCCGTATCCGCTGCATTGCTTTCATGCCATTTCGCGCTTCGACTTCTTCCCCTGTTCTCTCTGTTCACTGCAAGTCGCAGCAATGGCATTTCTCCTTGTAGCAGTATTGTTAGAGCACCCAGTCACACGTCACGCGTCACACACTCGCACACATCCACATTTCTGTTGCTCGACTTCCATCTGCCCGCTGAGCGCTGAGCTTCGAGGCGCGTGTGAATTCTCTGTGCGCGACGCGACGTGACCGAATTTTGTGCTCTCGAGAGCTCGACTTCTTAGTTCTTGTCGGCGAGGAAGAAGCCCGGAACGACATCGAAGGCATCCGTGTTCGCCTCCTTGCGCTTCTCCTCAGAGGACATCCTTCAGCGCGCGCTTCCTTGACGCTGGTCGGTGCCGGAACGAGGATCACATAGCTGGGAGCAGAGCGACTGACTCCCACAACACCACCCCCTGCGTGAGCTGCGGTCGGGGCTTCCTCATACGCTACACCCATAACAGGTCAAGCAGCACGAACCGCGGGTGCGAACGCAAGTACAAGCGCAGGGTACGGACGGACGGAGCGAGCGCCGAGACTACCAACCACCGGCCTCCCGATGGCCAGTCCCCTCGGTATTGGCGGCAGCAGCCAGCATGGAAGGCGCAGACGCGGCTTCGGACATGGATTCACTGGCTCCAACAGCAGCGACGGCGACGGCGACGGCGACGGCGAGGAGCGCTACATGACTGGTCAGCGCGCAGGCCTCGCCGTCAGTGCTGATTCCATTGTACCTCCTTCGGACGAGAGTGATGCGGACAGCTACGAGTCGGATGGCACCAACAGCGTAGAGTCGGAGCTCGACTTCAGGTCAAGAGTCGCTGGGGAGGGCAACGAGCGGGCTGGATTACATACAGGCGCGAATGCGAATGCGAATGCGAGTACCACTCTCGAGCTCAGCGAAGGGGAGGACGAAGAGGAGGAGGGCGATGTTTCTATGGATATTGTTGCGCATCAGGGGAACGCGATATACGAAGAGCAACCAGCCATGCTGCCGTCACAGCCGGAGCCGGTATCAAGACCAGTCCGCGTCTTCACATCCACGCTGTCATCCTCGATCGAGCCCAAGCCTTTCAGGATCAGGAGAGCAGAGCCGACTCTGGACTTCTCGCAAACACCGGTCATAGCAGCAACACCGTCGCCAGAGCCAGAACCGAGCTTGGAGCATCAAAATGGTCGCGAAGCCGGGCTTCCAGACTTTGAGGAGGAACTACCGGGTGAAATGCTGGAGGTACAGATGCAGAACGGCACAAGACAGCGCTCGGCCCGGACCCCAGGTCCGTCCTCCTCAAATTCAGCACCCCAGAGAAAGCTCGCATCTGGCTCGACTTCAGCAGACGCGCCAGAGCCTCCGCGCAAGAAGCGCAAGCGCGGCCCAGCCAAGGTTCCAACTGAGGTGCCTCCTCCAGCAGCGTGCCTTGAAGGTCCGCCTGTCGACTACATTGCCCAGTCTTGGGCAGCGCGAGGATCATCATTGCGGTCGTTCTGGTCTTCGTTCTCTTTCACAGATGATGGTGAACCCGTCTCGCGGAGAAAGCTGCATAGTGATATCAGGGAGAGCGCGCGACAATACATCGAGCTCGACATCATGGCCGCGAAGGGCCTCCAGTTCGAGGAGGACTACAACGTCGATCTCCTGCGCGACGGTGCCGATCTCAACTGGCTGCGACAAGAAGACCACCAACATCACCTGGTCGCGGCTGCGATTGAGCAATCGTCCGAGCTGCGTGATTTTCGCAAGCATCGTACCAAGGAAACAGCCCGGATTGCGAAGATGGTCAAGCTCTATTGGGTACGCAAGTCTGATCTGGAGGAAAAGCAGCGTCGCGCCCAGGAACGTGGCATCAAATCTCTCGCCAAATGGACAGCACGCGAAGTCATCAAACAGTGGAAACTGGCAGCCGACTTTGTTGGTCATCAAAAGGAGGAGGCCGAGCGCAAGGAGCACGAGCTGGAAGGCCGGAAGCAACTGAATGCTATCCTCGAGCAAAGTACTCAGATGCTCAACATACAGCGCACGGACTTGTATGGCGAGGAAGCTGCCTCGGAATTGATGGACACTGATTCGGAAGCCAGTGACGGAGAGGGGGCCGACGTTGAAGACAGCGATCTGGAGGAAGACGAAGGGTCCGACGGAGATGCTCAGGGTTCAATCGACGAGGCACACGCTATGGAGGGAGACGAGGGAATCGACGGAGACGCCGAAGGTTCAATCGACGAAGCGCATGTCATGGAGGAAGATGGAGGGAACGACGAAGATGCTGAAGGATCCGTCGACGAAGATCATGTTCCAAACACGACCTCAGCCATTCCTACCTCCGTCCTGGTTGAAGGCACGCCCGACGCGGAGGAGATTGTCGACGATTCGGAAGCCTCTCTGATCGACGATTCCGGTGCTTCCTTAATCGACGACTCCGGAGAGTCATTGATCGACGATTCCGGCGCTTCCTTGTCCGGCTCGTCCGCTCCCGAAAGCGACGAAAGTGAGGATGACGACGCAAGTGTCTCTTCAAACACAGAGGCGACTCCTGTCGACGTCGGGAGCAACGGCGTGCAAACCTCGGCAGGCGGTTCGGAGCTACTGGAACCAGCCTCGTCAAAGTCTGACCCGTCTAAATGGTGGGCTCGCTTTCTGGTTAGCAATGAGGTTGAGGAGGTGGCACCGGGAAAACCTGGCATCGTAGAGCTGGAAGACGACGACGCGCCTTTCACGGAACCATCTTCAACCCTCGCCGTCGTGGAAGATGTACAGCCAAGCAACGGAAGTCTTGCAGCAGGCCGGGCGACAACATCCCGACTTGCGCTGTCGACAGACTCATCTCTAGCGAGTCCTCAAAATATTTCAGGCAAGTCATCTGCATCCCTCACTCCCCTTCAAGATGTCGTCATGCGCAAGAAAGTGGCTCGGAATGGAAGCCGGTCCGCCTCGGTGCAGTCGTCCTCAAAAGCGAGTAAAGCAGCTGACAGGGACGGAGACCAGCAAGACGCATCGCCCGCCGACAAGCCCAAGGTTCGGATCCCATTTTTGCTGCGTGGTACTTTGCGTCCGTACCAGCATGTCGGCTTGGACTGGCTTGCTAATCTGTACAGCAATCAAGTCAATGGGATTTTGGCAGACGAGATGGTGAGTGCCGACTGTCCCCAGATTTAGAGTGGCGTCAGCGGGATACTAACTATACCTCTTTCCGCAGGGCCTGGGGAAGACGATACAAACGATCGCGCTGTTGGCACATCTGGCCTGCGACTATGGTATTTGGGGTCCCCATCTCGTTGTTGCCCCTACCAGCGTCATGCTGAACTGGGAGGTTGAGTTCAAGAAGTTCCTGCCTGGCTTCAAAATCCTGACGTACTACGGAACCCAAAAGGAACGAAAGGAGAAGCGGGTCGGCTGGTCGCAAGAAAACGCCTTCAATGTGTGCATCACAAGCTATCAGTTGACCCTTGCGGACGCACACATCCTGCGACGGCGCTCTTGGCAGTACCTCATTTTGGACGAGGCACATCACATCAAGAACTTTCGCAGTCAGCGTTGGCAGACACTTCTCGGCTTCAATGCGCAACGTCGCCTCCTCCTCACTGGAACCCCGCTGCAAAATAACCTCCTCGACCTGTGGAGTCTTATGTACTTTCTGATGCCACAGAATCAGAAGGTCGAAGGTTACGGCGCCTTTGCGAGCTTACAGGACTTCCACGACTGGTTCTCAAAGCCGATCGACAAAGCTATCGAGGCGGGCGGACCCATGAACGAGGAGACGAAGGAGATGGTGTCCAAGCTGCACACGGTGCTTCGGCCCTTCCTTCTCCGACGCCTCAAGAAGGACGTGGAAAAACAGCTGCCGTCGAAACACGAGCATGTCATCAGCTGTCGCCTTTCGAAGCGACAACGTTTTCTGTACAACGATTTTATGTCGAGGGCGAAGACGAAGGAAAGTTTGGCAAGTGGAAGCTACTTGAGCATCATCAACTGCTTGATGCAACTCCGCAAGGTCTGCAACCATCCGGACCTGTTCGAAGAGCGACCGATCGTTACGAGCTTTGCGATGGGTCCTTCCGTCGTTGCGAGCTTCGAGATCAAGGAGCTGTTGATCCGCAGAAGGATGTTACAAGACAATGCCATGAACCTCGTCGATTTCGAGGTCCTCAATGGAGATCTCACTGCTCACGAGCACTTGCAACCTATCGCCACTCGTAGCATCCAGAAATTGGCTGCCACCAGCTCGTTGCCATACTTCAAGAGCAAAATTCCACCGCCGCTCCCAATGGACACCTGGTCGATCGAGGTGTTTCCGAAGATTCAAGCTCGAGCTCAGCTGATTAAGTCTGTTCAGCGGTGGCAGCACTTTGCATCGCTCAATGCCCGGCGCTGCTCTCGACAGCCGATCTACGGAAGCTCGCTGATCGAAATGCTCCAAGTAGGCTCGAATCTTCTTACGCCGTCGGAGGAAGCGGAACGCGAACGTCGTGGATTCTTGAAGCGATCTGACAAGATACACGCTGCGATTCAGTCCAGCGTCACTCGTAAGACGGTCTTGGATCCTTTCATCGACCGTTTTGCAGTCGTAACTCCGGCAGCAACTACTTCGGATCTCCCCAAGTGGGCTCTTCCTGGGGTTGATCCTTCGCACTTCCCCGAACTGGAAGACCCAAGCTTCGACACGTTGCACTCGGTGGCAACCAAGCTTCACATTGCATTCCCTGACTCGTCACTGCTGCAGTATGACTGCGGTAAATTACAGCAGCTGGACATCCTGATGCGTCGGCTCAAGCAGGGCGGGCACCGCATCCTCATCTTCACCCAGATGACCAAGATGCTGGACATCTTGGAGTCGTTCCTGAACTACCACGGCTACCGATACCTGCGTCTCGATGGTGCAACCAAGATTGATCAACGACAGCTGCTTACAGAGCGATTCAATCGGGACCCTCGGATCGATGCTTTCATCCTCAGCACACGCTCGGGCGGTCTGGGCATCAATCTCGTCGGAGCCGACACGGTTCTGTTCTACGACCTCGACTGGAATGCGGCGATAGAAGCACAGTGCATGGATCGGGCGCACCGAATTGGGCAGACGCGCGATGTCCACATCTATCGGTTCGTGTCGGAGCACACCGTCGAGGAGAACATGCTGCGCAAGGCGAATCAGAAGAGGCAGCTCAACAGTGTCGTGATCCAGGAGGGCGAGTTCAACACGGAGACCTTGGTCCGGAACGACTGGCGGGACATGTTCGACGAGGGCGGGCAGACGATTGCGGGTGTTCCCGTCGGACGGGCTGCGGCTAGTTTGGGCACAGATGCTGACCGCCAGCTTAAAGCAGTGGAGGACGAGGAGGATGTTCAGGCTGCTGAGGTGGCGGAAGAGGAGGTTCAGCTGGACCGGACTGACTATGCGGTGATGGGTCAGCCTGTCGAAGCGAATGGTGCGGAAGCGGAAGCTGGCGTGGAGGGCCAGGCTGAGGAGGAAGAGGCCTCGATCGACAACTACATGATCAAGTGAGGAACCTCGCTGCGCATCGCAAACGTTTCGCTCTGGTCAGAGATTCACTGACCCCCTTCCTCTTCCACTTTTTACAGCTTCGTCAACTCTGACTGGGAACACTTCGAACTTCTATATGGCAGATGAGCTCGTGCATCGTCATTGAGGCAGCAGTAGCGGACGACTTGCGATGAGCTCGCACTGTCATCATGCCCTTCCTGCCCACTTTTGTCCCATCAAAACTCGCATCTTGTACTTTTACACATAATCAGCAAACTCGCACATGATACAAACTTGATACAGTTGATGCCAAGATGACTAGGTACATGTAGAAGACAGTTAACAGATCGTGAAGGAGACGTGAAAGATTTGGGAAGACGAAGGACCGTTTGGAAGCCTTGTTCAGAGCTCTTGCCATGGAACGAGGTCTTGATGCCAACGCGCTGCGACGGTGGGGTGGCTGCGAGTGATGCCTCTCCAAGCCAAGATGCCAAACTCCTCCTGGCCGTTGCCGTACAGATCGCCTGCGGGGACGTCAGAGACGAGCGTTCCCTTGTGGCGGCGGCCTTGCTCCTCTTCCTCATTGCCTGGCGCGTCGGCTCGACCGCTTGTTCGCCATGCGTTGATGAGCTCCGGCGAGAGGTCGCTCAGAGGCAGGGCGTGGACTTGGGATGTCATCGATGGCATGGAGAAAAAGGCAACCTTTAACAGGGTGCGAAGGGCTGTTAGCAGAACGTCCAGTCCTAAGAAAAAGGCTGAAACAAACGTACCGAATAACGATCTGGCAAGCTCTCGGGGTTGTCTGCGATCTGCACTCGGTGTGTGGCCGCCTGTACGGCACCGCGAGTGAGCTTCTCGATCTGCTGACCAAAGTTGACGATGATTCCGTGATTGCTGTGGGGCACGTCGATCCAACCGCCCGAGAAATCTTGGACTTGTAATCCGCCTGTGGAATCTGTGGCCAGCAGAGTGATCCTGCAGAAGGAGGACAGGGAAAGGGAGTTAGGACGCTATGTGGGTAAAGAAGATTGGAAAGGGGGCTCGGTTGCCCTTACCATCCCCCGTCCTTGTGCGGACCTACGCCCTGCGTTGAGGACGCGTCCGCCTTGAGGAATCCGTCGACATTGGCACTACGCGGATACCGGATCATCTTCGCGCGGAAGTAAGGTAAAGGCCCATCGTATCTCGCCTCGTGATCCGTTTGAGCAGTGATGGCGAACTTGGCCTCGGCCTGCCGTTGTGCGAGCCGGTCGGCGGGAGAGTCGCCAAGGATACCGACGAGGGCGTCCGGGGCGAGTCCGAGGGCTACCTCGAGAGCGATGGTAAGTTGCAAATTGACCTCGCGTGCGACGTCGAGCCACTCCGTCGTGCTGGCTCGATGGCCGGGTAAGGTATCTTCGTCCAGGAACTGGTTGGGCCCGTTGAGGTTCAGGTACGGCTGGGCCGCCACTTGGGCCTGACTCAACCGGTCGACGCCGGGGAAGGGCTCGCGATCGAGGCCGCACTCGAGCTGATCGCGGAGGTCCTGGAGTCCCTTCGTATATTCGTCTCCGAGCTTGGCGTATCCGCGAAAATGGCGGCTATGATCCATGGAGACCGTCTGTCTGGCTTCCAGTGGCAGAGCGAAGAACCGCCGACTGAAGTCGAACTGGCGTTCGCGGCGGCCGCCTTGGTCGAGGGGTGAGTTGGTGAGGACGAAGAAGCCGAGGCCGAGAACGGAGACGCGGCGGAGCTCGGAGGCGAATTGCTCGCGGCTTGCTGGGGAGGCCGAGGGACCTGCCCACAACGCGTAGTCGAGGAACGGCACGCTGTTCGATTTGGACGACATTTCTGGGTCTGCTGGGCGGATAGAAAGAGGAGTCAGCTCAGCGCTGCTTCCAGTCAGTAGTGATGCAGTGATGGTCGGGGAGAGGCACGGTTGACCGTTGACCTCGTCCTTATATGTACTCCCAGCACTAACCATACTCCCGCCTCGAGCTCGTCATCAAAAGGCTCGATGGCGTGGGCACTGGGCACGGACAAAACCAGGAGATAGCCATGCATTCACCGCTTCTCATCACTTCATCCTCGCACCCATTCACAACCACAAGGGAGCGCCTCTGGCAAGGCCGGCCATCTCCAGCCTCGATCTGGGCGTCACTGGTCACTGGGTGTGCGATGCGGGTGGTAGTCGCGTCCCATTCTTTCAAAGACTGGATGCGAGCATGGCCCAAGATCGATCTTGAACAATCGCGACCATCATCCTCCTTGCGCGTGCTCGGGCTGATCGCTGATCTTCTCTTCCAGCCTAATAAGCTGCCTCCCAGTTGACCTCTTGTTCTTTCCCTTTCCTCAGCTCTGATTCTCGCAGCGATGCCCTTGTTCGCAGGTCGGCACCGGCAGGTCTGCAAGCCGGCGAGCCCCAAGTCTGTCATCCTCCCGGTAATCCCCTGAATGTTCCTCGCTGGAGCGGGTCAATCGCAGGGGTAATTCCGCTCTGTCCGTGGTGCCATTTACATACTTGTGCGTGCTGCGTGTCGACAGGTGCGACAGGAAGGAAACGGTATGCACGATGCACGACGATCGGCAGCTCATCATCCCCGGAAAGGAGTTGGTAGAAACCTTGTCAAATGACTGGTCATGAGATGGCAGAGAGATAGCCATGAGATAAGCAACAGACTGCCATGACATGGCAGAAAGCATGCCACAACATGGCAGCGGCCAAAGTTGGAACGATGACGGAGCAGGAGAAAAGACGAAGCTGCTTTCTGCATTCTACCACCAGTCACCACGGCAGCCCATTCACTTCACCATCATCAGAGAGACACGCCCGCCTATTATCGAATAGGATGAGGCCGACCTTGGGTACCGAGGCCACCCTGGAGCAAGCACAGCCTGTCGATGACCTTATTCCTGCCCCACGGTTCGAGGTTGAACCACTACCCGGAGACGACTCACCCTCATCAACTTCAATATTTTCTCCCTTCCCCTTGCTCGCACCAGGAGCTGATACTCTTCCCTTCTCCAATCTCTCTCACTCGTTTGAAATCCTACCAACTCCATCCATAACATCTCCTCTTTTTTCTGAACAGAGTGGGCCCAGTAATAGGTCAAAACGAAAGCGAACGAAGCACCCAGCCGCTGCTTCAAAGCCCAGACCGATATACAGTCCGCCTATCCCCTCAATCAACCCCCTCGATGACGGTTCAGCGTTGCTCGATCCCGAACCCGATGAGGCAGTGGATTTTGGCGCAGATCCATACGAAATTGGATCTGCATTTGAAGAGGACAACACAGGCGACCTCACGCACCCCCTATTCCCTCACCCTACAACATCATCCCATATCAATGCAAGTCAGAAACTCGTGAATGATTACGCAGAAATGCTTTTCGTTCACAAAGCGGCATACATCGCCAGAATCGACAACCGATGTTGGGTCGTGGAAGACACAGCTGATGATATGCCCTGCGTACGTGCTTTCCCTCTTGATCGTTGCTGGACCAGTCATCATTCATCTGAACCATCTTCCTCATTCCCTCAGCTTGGCCAATTCTGTCACATTACGCTGTACGAGGGGGCAACTTCAGCAGGCGTTGAAACCCTGGCGACATGCGATTGTTCGATGGGAAAGGATGGCCTAAATTGTTTGCACGTAAAGGTCATGCTGCAAGAAAAGAATCGCTTCAAAGAGGAGCTTCAATTGTCACAACGCCGTGAGTATCAATGTGGATTGCGATCTAAGAGTTTCGATCTGAGATGCGTCCATCAGAGCTCAACTGAACATTATTCTATGATGTGTATCCAGACAATCCCGTTGCAATTCAAATCGCCTCGCATCTACATGGCCGAAGGGCATGGTTCTCAGTGCTTTCTACACGGAGCACCATTCAGGTCCATAGCCAAGACGGAAAGCGATGCATAGTTGCACTCGTTGGATCGCGTCTGTGGACCTGTTCTGCCTCGCACTGCTCTGCCCCGCCCCAGGACGAGTCAACATGCGTTCATCGCCAAAAGGCACACAGGTTTTGGACGGAGACGCTCGGACTGGACAACGAGGAGGGAAAAGACGAGGGGGAGAGTGAAGAGAGTGACTCTGGTGAGTATAGGACAGAGCATCGAGCGTCCAACAATAATAGAATCGTATTCAATATAAGTCGAGGACCCTTTCAAATACAGATGACCTTCAACGCATGGCCACAGACGTCGATAGCATCCGAGCACATGTGCAGCTACGACCGTGCTCCCATCTTCCAATACCACCTCCGCCGTTCTGTCGGCTCCCATTCGAGCCCATTCCACCTCCCTCAATCGATCCTCGTTGCCTCCCAGACGTGCTACCTCTCGGAGATCACTCGCGGTGCGATTGCGGTCGTTTGGGAAGCAACAATGAAAGCATTCGACTTCGCTCTTGCACCATCTATTTCAGTACGGGCGCATTCTCCAGAACAATACAGACACAGGAATGCGATTGCCGGAGAGGTACGGAGAAAAGAAGCATCGGCCCAGACCTCTCAAACTTCGGGCTATTCAATTGGAACAATGCGGTTGTGGTATCACATGAACTTTTCAACGCTTACTCCTCCCAGCTATCCGCCTCTCCCACGCCATTGACCGCCTTCTGTACGACCATTCAGCACGCGTACGAGCAACATCAACCAGCTAAGGGTCTCAAGTTCATGGCCCGAAGCACCTTCATCAAGCTGTACTTTGCATACGTCTCGCTGCAAAAATTGGAGGTCGCGTTTTCTTGTCCTCAATGTGGTCCAACTCCCTCTATCATCATCGCGGATGGCGTGGTCCTCGCATACAGCACTTCTCTGCAGCACGCAAATCTGGCCCCTCCCACAATGATAGGATCCGATCCCGACATCAACGAGAGAGCACGTCCGGCGATGGTCATTCCCTTTCTGGCCAATGTACGAGTTCGAACCGCTGCACGCACCTTTGCGCAGTGTCTGGTGGGCAATGCGAACAATCACATCGAAGCGATGCAGGACTTCTCTGCTGGGCTCGAATCAGGAGAAGGAACGATGCCGATCACGATGCGACTCTGGGCCAGGCACCTCAAACAGTTGATGCTCGATATATGCCTCTCAGTCACGATCGAACACTCGCTCAAGGTCTCGCTCTCACATCTAATCAGCGAGCTTGCCGCAAACGAGGGAATTCTTCAGCTCTGCCGTCCCCTGTGCCAGCCCTTATTTGTCCAGGTCAGCGCGTTCAACCTTTCCAGCTCGACAAAAGAACACTTCATCCAGCTCTCGACTACCATATCGCGGCACTGTCCAGCGTTCGGCAATGTCCTTCTTCTGCTTGGCCATCAACTCTCGTCCGCATCCACACATACGTTGCTGAACACCCTCCAGCTACTAATCGGCACCACGTCGGAGGCCATTTCCTACCAGATGGCTTTGTTGAATCCGCGCCCTCCTCCAGTCCCGAGCAGCCCAAGCATCATGCCAGACGATTACAGACACACGGGTTCCCTTTACGGTGCTCCACGATGCCGAACTCGACCGGCGTATCCTCGACTGGACGAAGGGAAGGGAGGCAACGGCAACGAGAAGCAGGCCATCAAGGAGGGGGGAGATCAGGGAGTGACCATCTGTCGCAAATACTACGATGAATACGTGAAGCGGCAGCGAACAGGTGGTATCATGGCCCTCTGGTGCACCCATTGCATTTGCGTTGGGTTTCATGTGATACCTCAGGCGGAAGGTCGAAACGATGTGTTCTCTGCCATATTCTCGCATTGGCCAAGCCCTCCCTCGGTCGTTGTATACGATTTCGCATGCCAGTTGGGTCCTTATGCGTTGCGGAGGGAGCCTGGGTTTTTCAAAGACACCCTTTTCGTGGTAGATCAAATGCATGAAAAAGGGCATACGCATTGCTCTGCTTCAAGTAGACTTTCTACATACATGCGCAATGATCCAAAGCTCCAGCACATCTACTCTTCGGCGGCCGAGTGTGGCAATTCCGGACTCGCCAGGATCAAGAAGTCGATATCCTACTGCAAGCAGGAGCACGCCGTTGCCCTTGTTAGGGTTTTCTTGTCGATCTGGAATCGTCGACGAATGCGGACCTAAGTTGCGTTGGATGCTCCTGCTTCGTCGGTGCGGGATGTCGCTGCTGCTTGGGCCAGTACTGCAGCCAGCTGGGCTTGGAGCCTCTCGTTTTGTTCCTGCAACTCCGCTTTTTCGGCAATCAATCTCTTTTTGTCCTCCATGTTCTGAGCCGCTTCCGCCCTGCCCGCCTCTCTGTAGGTATGCACCGCGCCCTTGAACTCGGTATTGATTTTCTGTGCCATTGTCCGCAAGCCCGGCTTCGATTTATCGCATAGGTTTGGACTGATGTACACGTAGTCCTGAACGACATGCTTGGTGGTGTCCAAGTGCGCAAACGCGATGACGACTCCCATGTTTGTACGTCTTGACAGCTTAGCTCCCTGTATTAAATAGTTTTGATTAGCAGTCAGTACAGCTGTACACGCCGCAATGAGAATCGTCGATCTGGAGTCATGGACAGTGGAAAGGGAACATACAAATTCAACGAGTCTCCACGATGATCGTCCCGCAATTCTTGCCCTTTCCTCCGCGTTGCCTTCATATTTGTAGTTCTGAGTCGCATACTCGTGTGCCGTGCCCAAGTCAACTGATGAGATACGAAGGTTTGAATCAACATCGATCATTAACGGGAGATATGCGCCATGTTCAAACTCACGCCAGATTTCCCTCTGTTGTCGATCAGTCAGCGTTGGCTCCGCTCGCTGATTGATGCGAACACGAGCTCTCTTCTTGCTTGAGCTGGTCTCTTCCTGCTCCTCGACTTCAGGATTCGTAGATGAGTCTGCATGGAGGAGGGAGATTAATTGTCATTGAGTAAAGTGCAGTAATCGGCATTTATTCCAAAACATATATACTCACTGCCATCAGTGATCATCACCATTTGTCATACATATGAAGTCATATTATGCATATGACAGAATTATGACAAAAAAATTGTCATAGTCATATGACAGGTTTATGACAAAGTCTCATTGTCATATTTATGGCCATAATGCCTCCCGTGGCTGTCATATGACAGCTTTATGACAGAAATATGACATAATTTTTCCCGCCCTAAATTCTGTCATATTCTGTCATATGACAATGCAGAACATATGCCTTATGTATGACAGTATTCTGACCAAAACGTCCACAGCCGGGCCGAAAAGATGCATAATTCTGTCATATGGTCGTGCATAATGATGTCATATTCTTGGCAAATCTGACATTTTATATGACCTGAGCTCTGAATTCTGGTCAGGCTCACCGCTCAGGCGCCGAGTGCCTGGCATTTTCAGAATAAAATTAAGCGTTTTGGCATCTTCCGTGTCTCCGGCATCCCCCTGGGCCCTGCCCCTTCTCCCGATACAAAATAAAACGCTCCGGAGCTCAAGATGGCTCCCAACATGTTACATGTTCCGCAGCAAGATTCACGCGCCTGTTCTGGATGGCTGGATATGAGGTGAAAACTGCGCCAACCTGAAAGAGGGAACGCGGCGACGCGGCTTGACGCGCTTCGCGGTTCACCACATGGCGAGACGCGCTTCGCCACGCGATATTACGGTCTACTCAGAGGCGGAAAGTTTGCTTACGTAATATGACAGAAATATGACAATTTTATGACTTCATATGACAGAAAAATGACATTTGCATAATGCATATATATGACATCGCCTTCCCAAAACTAGATTGTCATAATGCAGATATATGACATCGCCCAAAAAATTGTCATATATGCATCATAATGATCACTGACTGCCATTCTCAATGTCCAAATCATCAGAGCTGTTAGTGCCATGCTGTGGCGCAACGGCACCGGCCACCCCCCCCTGCGTGTCCCCTTCATCTGATGAATCGTTTGGGCTGGCGGAGGCCGCAGCCGCCAGCACCAAGTCGCGCATGAACTGGGGCAAGGGAGGAGGTTCCAATCCAGCGGCTGAGGGGCCAGACAACGCTCCTGCCGATGACACAGCCAGACCCACAGCAGCAACCATAGACTGTAGCGCGTCTGTCTGCGCAATTGACGGGCTGCTGGGGTCGGGCGCGTCGGAGAGGGCAGGCTGGGGAGACCTCGAGAGAAGAGATGGATCCTCGAGGCCTTTGGACGCTGCTGTTGCTGTAGAAAATGATGAGGCGACAAAGCAATTCAGATCGTTGTGTGTAGCAAAGCGATTGCCCAGGAGACACGAGCTACTCACCTCTGCCGGCTTTGTTGTGCAGGCAGGGAAGAAGCTGGCGCATGGTAGGATTGTCCGGGTCCAGGCAGCCCTGCTTACAGCGCCGCGCTGGAAACCACAGTGCAAGCAGCAAGGCAGAAGTCAGTTTCTCGGTTCTCCTCAGTGCGAAGCTCCCCAATGACAAGAACCACAACGCGACTTACGTCTCATGATGTGGTGTTGCTTGAGCCTGGATATGGGTCAATTGAGCGAGTTGCTATGGTGATGGTGATGGTGTGAGATGGCTGCGGCTTCTGAACTCTGACTTGGTCTCCTCAGTGATCTGCCATGTTGTGGCATGCTCTCTGCCATCTCATGGAAGCCAGCCGTTCATCTCATGGCTATCTCTCTGCCATCTCATGACCAGTCATTTGACAGGGTTTCTATCAAAAACTAACCCATCATCCCCTCCTGCTTTTCCTTTCTCCCTGCCTGGCTGCCTTCTCTGCCCTTCTGCCTCATGATCACAGCACTCATTCGTTCCTCTCAGCACACCTCGAGTCTGCATACGGCGCTGACTGCTTATCGCTTCCTCCCTCTTCATTCTTCCTCCTTTTTCCCAGTAACAACTCCTGGATCTTCGATTGACAGCGAAACAATTGCGCCATTCGCTCGTTTCGAAGGGCCTCTCAGCACCCTCTTGCCTCGCGCTCTGCCGGTAACACGGCGCTCTCACCGGAACGCGTGGGCTAAGGGCACGGTGCCAAGGCGTCGCTCTGGCTCGCACGCCCGTCCTGCCCTGGGAACGCGTTGTTTTACCTTTCGTCGTCCCGCCAGGCGCCAGCGAAGCAACCAGCTGGTCTCAACGTCCGATCACCAGCAGCAGGCCAGTGTTCCTCAGGTGATCTCCCTGATGTTCTGCTTCGGACTGTGCTGCGGAGAATCGAAGAGTGGGTGAGTGGGTTTTCTGGGAGGACAAAGCTATATAACAAGCCTGATTTTCTTCAGGACCCATCCCTTCTTTCCCCATCCTCCCAGATCCAAGGAACTCCTATCTCCTTGCACACCGTCTCATCTCTCATCAAGCATCAAGCATCAACTCTACACCATCTGCCCTACACTCCCCACACCACACATCGTCTTCACCCTCCTTCACACACACACACCTACACACACACACACCCCTTCACACACGTTCAATCACACACTGGGTCATCAGCATGGCACCTTCCTCACCACCAGTCACTATCGCTCAACGCCCAAGGGTCAAGACCTAGGGCTCGCCATGCAGCAAGACATCTGTCTGATCTCTCTTCGGCGACCCTCAACTCTCAAATCTCAAGAGTCAAGATGCACCGGAGTGCTCGGACAAGTTACTTCGACCACTACGACAAAGACCCAACCCATCGTCGGCTTACTCTCGGACGTTTCGAAGCATGGGCCGGGCCGGGCGGAACCGTATTTAGTTGATCATGCCGTGCGCATCCCTTCATTGGTGGCCGTGCAACATTGTTCTAGGCGCTCGTTCGGTTTCCATGCTTTCGGGCGCGTCGGGAACGGATCCTTCGATTGGGCACCGGCATGACTTCGACATCCACGTCCAATGGAGCGAATGCGTCGTCCCAACTGAGACCGCTGCTTTGTATGTCGAGAAGGGGACCCATACATGTTCCTCATGTTGGACCTGGTGTAAGCTGTTTTGCGCTTCGTCCGGAACGTCAAGCAACTTGTCCCTTGCACTCCTCCTTCGACTCGGGACCTCCTTCCTTCCACAAGGTGAGCGGTGAGCTTCCAGTCTGCTCGTGCCCTCTCCCTCTCGTCTTGCTTTTGCCCAACCAGACTGACCTTGATCATGCCTCCCTCCATTCCTCTTTCACACTTACAGATCGGAAGTTCCTTATTCTTCGCCCGCTCGCACTCCACCGAAGGGACCAAGACTTTCCTCGATCGTGCGCACCACTCGTCGCATCTACATCGACACCCGGGCACCCACACTAACCCACACACTCACCCACGCCCATGCCCACGGTACGCGCACGCCACACACACGCACACACGCACACATCACCCAGGGAACCCATCAAGGCCAAAGGAGGCGGCAAGCTACGAGGATCGATGCGGTCTATGAACGGGAAAGGAAGGTCCGCCACTGCACTGAACCCCAGCCTCCTCGACGACACACAGGATCCATCAACGTCTCCAACGTGGAGGGGGAGGCCTTGTTGGGGTTGACCGGTGCCAGTGAGTGAGGTTGCCCTGAGGCCTGCCTTCGTATACCTTGCGCCCTCTTCCTTCTGGCCTCTTGAGTCCTCGCGGCCTTGGGGCTTTGGCCCTTGGGGCGGTTTCTCCTGTTTCTTAGAGCGCAGTGGCTGGGGGGGCTTCTCCTGCGCTCTACCTCACCACACCCCTTCTCCGCCTAAGCCCACTGCAGCTGGTCGGGTTGGTTATGGGTCTGTCATTCCAACCCGGCCAAGCCCCCAAGTGGGTTAGGAGAGGGGGTACCGTTCTTCTATGTAACGTAGTGCAGCTTGACAGTCGACTTTGCAAACTCAGTGACATCCCTTTCATCTGCCTCCTATTTTCGTGGCTCCGAGTGACCACCTTTCTCTCTTGAGCACATCTCGAAGTTGGACCTGGAGCCTCTGTTTCCTTGTGCAGCCATGTCTTATTCAGTCCCTCAACCCCGACCTCAGCCTTCCTCATCTCCGCTTCCTATACATGGCAAACGAAAGTGACTCTCAATTGCGATTTGTGTGTGTGAATTATTCAAATGTGAGGAATGATAGCGGCGGATTGATTGGTCTCACGCCTGCGAGCCATGGAGGACCTCGCTCCTGCCGAGGGGCTGGGAGACGAAGGCCGCGGTGGATAGCGCTGCGGACGTCCCTGCTGACGCATGACTCGCCTCCATCGTCAAGGACGGCACTTGGAATCCGGCCGGGTCCGACTCGGCCAGGTACAACCTTCGGAGCGCGTCTTCGGCAGCCTGGTTGGGGGAAAGAATCCTAGTGAGCTTTCCGGGGGTAAATTTTTGGAGTAATTGAAAAAGGTGGGAGAATACATACCCGGTACTCAGCCATGCGCAACGAGCTTCCACTCCCCTCCCCGACCTTGTTCTGATCGCTCCATATCCCCACAATGAAGACGGGCGCGATGCTGAGCCGACCGGTCTCTGCAATGAGTCGGCTCTGGGGCGCGGGCAGGCCGTACTTGTTCAGGGTGTTGGAGAGGACGCGCTTGGGGTCGGTGAACTTGAGGAAGGAGGGTAAGGGGACGAGACGGGTGAGGAAGTGGCTGGAGACGAAGTGTCGCGCGACAGAGACGCCCTGGTGGTGGGTGGCAGACAGTGTTCAAGAGTCAGATGAGAGGATAACAGCTTTGTTTGAGAAAGAGTATATAACGCACCAGTTCCTGATAGAGAACAGCGACGAGGGCCCGCATGACCGACGCAAAGACGTCCTGGCGGCGATAGGTGGCCGACCCATCGTCATTGGCCTGAAGCTCGCCCTCACTGCCGACAAAGCCCTTCTTCCGCCTGTTCATGCGGGCAAGCATGACATCCACTTTCCGCTGTCGCTCCTTGGCAGCCGCGTCCTCGAGCGCAGCCGCGAATCCAGCCTCGGTGCGCGGCTTGGATGGGTCGACATGTGCCGCAGGGTTGTTGCTGGCTTCTAACCGGGTCGGGTCCCAGCGGACGAAGGAGGCCTGTACGCCGAGTTCGAAGGCGACGTCGGTGGAGGTGGAAGGCCCTACGTAGGAGGCGAGAGCAGATTTGAGGACGCGGGTGGGGATGTGTGGGTAGCGCAGATGGAGATGTTCTGAGGCGAAGAGGCCGAGGAGGGAGTTTCCGAGGTTGGCGAGGGATGCGTTGGAGAGCTGTTCGGAGGAGGAGGAGGAGGAGGTCGGGCCTGAGGAGCCTGGTGTGGAGAGGGAGGTGGGCAGGGGTAGGTACTGGGACGAGGCGAGGAGGACGGATTGGACGCGGAGGTTGCGTTTGCGTGAGACCGTGCCTTCCTCTATGGTCAGATTGGACTGTCCCTGTCCGCCGCGCACGGTATCGAGTGCTTCTACGACGAGCCCGCGCCCGGACCCGAGGGGCGAGGAGGCCACAAAGGCCTCTGGGAACTGGAGCTGTGTGTTTTCCCAGAGGGTGAACCAGGACGGGTGTGTGAGTGCGCGCTGGACGAGGGCGAGTCTGCGTGTACGGATCTGTGCGAGGTCCGCTGCTGATGCTGTGCTGCCGTCGATGGTGCGGGGCAGGAAGGCCGGGTGGAGACGTGCTGCGAGGGCGGAGACGGTGGAGAGCGGTGCGGGCCGGAGGGCGTTGTATGCGGTGGGCGACAGACGGGCGAGGGTGGGCAGATGGACGGCGGGTGTTGGCGAGCCTGCTGTCGCTGTCGCTGCTGTTGAGGAGGTGCCCGCTGCTGCTGCTGCTGCTGCTGCTGCTGCTGCTGCTGCTGCTGTTGCGAGTCCGCGCTGTGCTGTCCGTCGGAGGGGAGATGATGATGACGACGACGATGCTGCTGCTGCACTTGAGCTGGCCATCCCCAGCGCGCTCCTCCTTCCTCCCGCTCCTCGTGCTCCTTCCCGCGCTGCTGCTGCTGCTGCTGCTGATGTCGATGTCGAGAAGGCTCTTGGTGGTGCTGGCGCAGGGACTGTGCTACTCGATGGGGCGCGCATGGACGCGGGAGACACACATGATGAGCACGCCAATGCCGCTGCTGGTGCTGGTGCTGGTGCTGTCCTGCGCATGGCTGCTGCTGCTGCTGCTGAGGTCGTCGCTGCCATCGCCATCGCTGCTGCTGTCGCTGTCGAGATGGGCTGCCTGCCTGCCTGGCTGACTGAGTGAGCGAGTGAGTGAGGATTTCTTCTTGCTCAGCGATCGATCGGTGCCAGTCGGTGTTTCCCGGGCCGTGTTCTTCCGGCACTCCCCATCACCATCACCACCTTCGGCCTTCGAAGAGCAGCAGCCAGTCATAATAAGTACCAGGAGACATGCAGCAGTATCCCGGACGCTATCCTCCCCAGGCCCACGCCGGGCAAGGCGGCCTCCCCGCCGGCATGCCCGCCCCCATCCTCGCCACCCCGCCGCAGAACTCCGGCTCGGTCCTCTTCGTCACCGCCGGCTACGACCACACCATCCGCTTCTGGCAGGCCTGGCAGTCCGAGTGCACACGCATCATCAACCACGCAGAGGGACAGGTCAACCGCCTCGCCATCAGCCCCGACCGCCGCTTCCTCGCCGTCGCTGCCAACCAGGCCGTGCGCATCTATGACTGCTCCGTCAACTCCAACGCAGCTGCCATGGCTGGAATCGGCGGCGGCCCAGGCGGCGGCGGCGGGGGTGGCAGCAGCGGTGGTGGAGGAGGAGGAGGACAAGGATCAGGCTCCGGTGGAGGCGCGCCAGGCGGGAACAACCCGCTCATAACCCTCACCGGGCACACCGGAAACGTGACCACAGTGTGCTGGCAGCAAGATCTCAAGTGGCTCGCAACCTCCTCCGAGGACGGCACCGTCAAGGTCTGGGACTACCGCTCTGCCCGCCCCTTCCGCTCCTACACACACAACGACCCCGTGAACGATGTCGTCGTACATCCCAACCAGGGCGAGCTCATCAGCTGCGACGACGGCGGCAGAATGATGATCTGGGATCTGGCTGAGAGTAAATGCTCATACACCACTGTCAGTTATTCTCCCTCTTTCTCTCCTTTTTCCACGCTCTCCTTGACTGACGTCGTTGCCCACCTTTCTCACAGCGACCCGAGCCGGACTCCGCCCTACGCTCCGTCACAGTAGCATCAGACGCGTCCTGTCTAGTCGCAGGCGGGAATAGCGTACGTTTCGCATTTTCTCACCTGTCCTACTTCCTACCTTACTAACCATCTTTGCATACCCACAGGGAAAAGTATGGCTATACCAACTCGGTCGCGAGAACAAAACGCAGTCGTCTCCACCACCGCCCTCCCAGCCAACCACAACAGATCGAGACCCGGACACGCTCACCGAAGCAGAGCGCGATCCAGCATACCAGCGCGAACACCCTTCTTCTGACAATCCCAACGGCGCAACACGCGTCCCCGGCGATCCCGCCTCCGCCACTCCAAGCAGATCCACCAAAGACCCATCCCTCCTCTCTCCCGCCCAGCAACAAGAACAGCAACAACAACAACAACAACAACAGTCCGACCAAGAGAGCAGCCAACCGTTCCTACGCAAGCACTGGGTCGCCCATCGTGGCTATCTCATCCGCGCCCTCCTCTCGCCTGACGTGCGCTATCTGGCTACATGCGGCGCGGATACGGTCATCAGGATCTGGAATATGGATAACTTTGATTGTTCCGTCGTCAGGGAGCTCAAGGGCCATCAGCGCTGGGTATGGGATCTCGCTTTTAGTGCCGACAGCGGGTTCTTGGTCAGTGGTGAGTGGCTTTCATACTCCCCCTTTTCTCCTCTCGATGATCGAATTGGGGGTGAAGCTGACCTGTCTCCTTTGGAACAGCATCGTCGGATCATGCTGGGAGGTTGTGGGATATCAACACAGGCGAGACAGTCCGCACGTACAACGGCCATGACAAGGTGAGTCCTTCCTCCTTCCGCACTCTGCTGTCATTAATTACCCGGCTGAATGCTGAGCACACCCCTCTTCTACCAGGCCATCGTCGCTGTTGCTCTGAATGACCAGGACCGAGGGAATCTGACGAGATAGATCGAGCCCAATGAATGAATGCAATGTAAAACAATCTGTGCACTATCACTCTGAAGGGACTGCGTCATGGCCAAAGGGAAGGAAGCCTCTCCTGCTGCGAAGCTGACAAGAGCTACAAAAAAAAGTGAGCCAGTACCAAAGGTGCGTTAGGCAAAAAGATATCTCCCAACGAGGGGCTCGAACCCTCGACATTCAGATGAACTCCGCACAACTGCGGAAACCCTTATGAATAAGAGTCTGACGCTCTACCAACTGAGCTAGCCGGGATGGAGAATTCCAAATGATGAGTGCTGCGCCCAGTTTGCAGAGTATAAGCCCTTTCTGCAGATCCCGTGTTTTCCGAGGCGGACTGGGAAACACTCGGCCGAGAGAGTGGGCCTCCACACAGCAGAAATTTCTCTGCCCGTTTTTTCGCACACCCTTGTGCTTCGCCGCCCGCAACCTTCGCACGAACAGCAAGCTCAACCACAAGGCTTCCCACTTCGCACAACGCACTCATCCTCAAGGCCTCTCCCCATCTCTCCTGCAGTCCAACACAATGGTGCGTTTCCCCTCTTCGCTCGCTCTCTCTCTCTGTTGCACATCCTGGCTGAACTCGCCCCTTCGATGTGTGATTCCAGTCTCGTCTTTACAGCAAGGGCCGGATCCTCTCGCACAAGCGCGGAAAGCGCAACACACGGCCTAACACCACTCTCATCAAGATTGAGGGCGTCGAGGCTAAGCAGGACGCGCAGTTCTACCTGGGCAAGGTGAGTTGTTCTTTCTGCGGTTTGCGCTGCGGGCGGACGGGGAGGGAGGCGACTGGGGAATACGACATCTGGAGCGGGACTGGGGCACGGGAAGCGGGGGATGGGAGGAAGGGAAGGACATTAAGGCTCTGCGCGTGCGAGGTTGCGATGGAGTAGGTGCGGGGTCTGGAGTTCCCGGCTGGATGGGAGACTACATGCGGCGGATCACTAGTACCCAGTTCAAAGCGACGGAGGAAAGGGCTGGCGGAACAGGGACAGCGCAAACACGGCACACCACACCCGGCAGACCCTCTCAACTGACCACCATCCACCCCTCTCCTCACACAGCGCGTGGCATACGTCTACAAGGCACCCACCGCCGTCCGTGGCTCCAAGCTGCGCGTCATCTACGGCACCGTCACCCGACCACACGGCAACTCGGGCGTCGTCCGCTCCAAGTTCACCAAGGGAATCCCCGCCAAGGCCTTTGGCGCACCCGTGCGGATCATGCTGTACCCCTCCACCATCTAAGCGCGAGCGGCGCGAGGTTTTTTTTTACAGTTTCCACAGGCGGACGTTGCGGGGGGAGGGATTACATTGCGGATTGGGGGAGGGGGAAGGGGTAAAGAGCATACAGCCATGGGGCTGTTGTTTTGCGGATCGACGAGGAGCGCGGCAGCGGATACCTCCCTCATTTCCTCGTGCGGCGGAGGGAACAGCTCCCACCGGTGCGGATGCCGGTGGGAATGCTCCCCCTCTCTGGTCTCCTCCCGGAACGTACACCCCCTGCGGTCCGACTATGCATGCCATGACACACTTTCTTCCATCTCTCTCTCTCTCTCTTCTCTCTTTCCCATCAGCATTGCAATCTAGCTCCCCCACCACATGACTGACTGTCTTCACGGCATCGTTTTTGAAAGAAGGGTATGATGGGTTGATTTGAAAGGTCGGATCGCATCGCGGCGTAGCTGATTCTTGATGGACGTGACTGAATGCTGTGCGAACTGAGCGAGGAGGACGTCCATATATATGTGTTGATGGGTATCTCGTAGCGTCTGTCTGAGCTTCTCCCGTCCGCCCAAGGTTCTTGCCCTTCCCTCCATCCGATGCATGCTGCGAGCCTGGATCCGCAAACTCCTCGGCTCGATGGCCCGTAGCAACGATGCCAGCCCTGGCCATGACCTCGTCGCAGTCATCGGATGCACGGGCACAGGCAAGTCCAAGCTCGCCGTCGAGCTCGCCCAGCATGTCCAACGACTCTCCTCCTCCTCCTCCTCCTCTTCTTCTTTTGGGAACACATATGCCAACGCTCAGATTATCTCGGCGGACAGCATGCAGGTCTATCGCGGCTTGGATGTCATCACCAACAAGGCTACAGTGGGGGAGATGGGTGGAGTCCAGCATCATCTGATGAGTTTCTTAGATGCGGGACGGGAGTATACGATCAAGGATTTTACCAGTCAGGCGGGTGTCCTTGTGAGTCTTTCTCCTCAAGAGCGTGCGTTGATCTCTATCTCCAGACAGTATTGACGAGGCATTTATGCCTTTTTCTTTTTTTGCCACCGCCCCCCAGATTTCGAGCATGCATGACGAGCCAGGACGGCCGACGTTACCCATAGTCGCCGGCGGAACGTCGTACTACGTCCAACATCTGCTCTTCCCCGGCCGTCTCGTCTCAGCAGGCACGTCGGACGATATCCCCGACGAGGACACGAAAAAGGAGATCTCACCAAAAGCGAGGGAAGCGGTGCAAGAAGAGTTATCGGATGAATTGAAGGTGCTCTGGGCGGGCTTCCTTGCGGGGGGATGGCATACCGTCGTCAGCAGCGAGCACGAGCAGGAGGGATCGAAGGAACTGACTTCGCAAGAACTCTGGACGCTGCTGAATGCGCTCGACCCACCCATAGCCGCGCGGTGGCACCCGAACGATCATCGGAAGATCTTGCGCAGTCTCACCGTCTTTGCCACCACGGGCAGACGACATTCGGACTGGCTTCGCACCCAGCAGGAGGAGGAGGCGGCAAGACAACGGAGTCAGGAAGGAGGAAGTGTTGATGAGGATGGATCGTCGAGGTTCTTCAAGATGAGGCGACTGTTCTTTTGGGTCTGGTGCGAGCCTGAGGTACTGAAGGCGCGCCTTGATGCAAGGATACACAAGATGATCGAGGTGGGTTCGTGAGAATCGGAATGCCTGCCATGGCCCTTACCTAAGAGAAATGTGCTGACTAGCCGATGCCGTGCTCTCAGTCTGGACTTCTGGACGAGATCCGCGAGCTTAGAACGTTGGCAAAGGACCTGTGCGATCAAGGCAGTCCGGATTATACTCGCGGCATCTTTCAGGCTATTGGTGATTAAACCTCGTGAATGGGCAGATCAGAGCAGGGCGTTCACTGAAGCATTAACATGGATATCCTCCCTAACTGTTATCGTTTGCCAGGCTTCAAGGAGTTCGACACCTTCCTCAACTACATGGACAGCCAACCATCCAGCTCGTGCTCGACCGCACCTGCAAGAGAACTGGACGACGAGGCACAACGACTGTTCGACTCTGCGGTGGAGTCGATGCAGCGCGGTACGAGGCAGTACGCGAAACGGCAGGCATCGTGGATTCGGAATCAGCTGTTGCCTGAGGTCAGGAAGGCGAGGGAGCAGATGAGCTCGGAGGATGATGTTGAAGTCTATCTTCTGGATGCTACTGGTGAGTTTTGTTTCGATTCGAGGTCGCTTTTTTACAGGTTGTTGCCTCCTAGTGACCGTGCACGTCCTTGTTCTTCCTTTGGATGCGGCGGTAGATCTGGAGAAGTGGGGAGAGAAGGTATCGAGTGTAGCCCAGGACATCCTAGAGCGTGAGTCCAAACCGATCACTTCCGCTACTCTTCCTTCAGACCAGTGCACAAGCTCATTCCTTTGTGTCGATTACTCTACAGGCTTCCTCCACAGACAACCGCTCCCGAATCCAGCAGAGCTCAATTCCGCCGCAGCTGAGCACCTCCAGAGACCTACCTCCAGCCTGGGCCCCACTCCGACTTCAGTCACGAACGCAGCCGCCTCCTCTCTATCCGAAAAAGCCTTCGTCCCCTGCCAGCTTTGCAGTCCCTCCGACCCCACTGCCCCACCCTTCCTGGTGAGAGTCGCAGAGATGGAGGCGCATCAAAGCTCAAGACGACATCGGATGGCGATGAAGCGATCTACGAAGGTCAAATATGATGCTGCGAGGAAGGCGGAGGCGGAGGAGAGGAGGAGAGTGGCTGCGGCGGAGGCGGTGATGAGAGGTGAACAAGCTGATGCTGGTGCTGGTGAAGCAGGGGACGAGGCCCCGAATTCTGTGCCAGCTGGGCCAACAGGGCACGCCGAGCGGAGCCCGCCATTGAGTGAGTGACCCCCCAAATCTTGGACGACAACGATGGCGATGGACGGCTGGCCCCCCAAACTTTGGACAACAACGATAACGATGGACGACTGGCACGCTTCTGCATCGAACCGACCCCAGTTTTTTTGTTTGCAACTCGTGTCGAACGATCGATGGAGACAGAACGAGGACGCCCCAGAGGCCCAGAGTCTAGACGATCTAGACCACTGCGGACAGCCGAGGTCATTGACAGCAAATACCAGAACAGGATGCCTTAGAGCCCGAGATGATGTTGCGGACAGTCGAGGCCATTCACGACGCCTATCTACCCAAAGTTCAGACGACTGCGGACGGTCGATATCATTGACAGCAAAAGCCAACCCCAGAGCTCGACATGACTGCGGAGTTGCGGACAGACGACCCTGCGCCGCTCTCAACTCATGTCTACATATGTCCCTTTTTTTTTTTCCCCAATTACAGTAATGGGGTATGTATCGGACTTCTGTGAGTTGTCAGTTAGGAAACTGATATGATAATGAGATAACCTAGCCTTCATTATACTTCGGCTCACGCTCACTAAGGTACTTCTCTTCAGTCGAGTTACATATACGAGGTGGTTGTCAAAAGTATCCGGACACTAAAATTTTAACCATACGTTTACTAAGTGTTCGCCTCTATTTCACCTTAAGTCAAACTTGGTCAGTAAAATCTGTAAAAATACACCTCTTAGCTGACCTTCTAGCGCGAGTGCAGAAGCATCGGAATATGTGACTCAAAAAATTGAGAAAAAATGAGGAGCTGGGTTGAGTAAGGTGGGTGTGAAGGAGTTTGAAATCACCTAGTAGATTACTAATTGCAATCGTTTCTTCCTCTTTCCACTTAGAGCAACCTGTCTTCCAAGTCAGAGCTGGGAAAAACTCCACAGAGAGAAGTTGTTCTCCGGTATAGAGGCTTTCCAAATGGCCCATCATTGAGCGTCTTCCATATCCATGTCTTTGAGTTGCATCGAGAGCTCAATAGAGGCGAACACTTAGTAAACGTATGGTTAAAATTTTAGTGTCCGGATACTTTTGACAACCACCTCGTACATCGGATGCACAAAGCTTCGAGGCGCAAGGAAGATAACATTAAAGCAACGCTACGATCGGACCGCGGTGAATTGTGTAACATGCAAGAATGAGCGAACGTGCGGGGATGCCTGTGCGATACATCTTCAGCGCCTCAGCGACAAGACGAGCGAGCGAGGTAGGGGCCGGCATGACTATTTTCAAGTTTTCTGGACATCCTTGATCCTTGGATTTCCGAGGGTCTCTCATCCTCAGCTTCTCGGTCCTCCTCCAGCGTGAACGCGTGAACGCTCCGGGGGCATTCATTTCGGCTTACTGTCGCCATCCTCACTTGCCAGTCAACTTACACCTAGTCACCGTCCGTAACCGACTGAGTTGGGTGTACTCATTCATAAGGACGACGATCGAGCCCCGAGGCTCGGGGCGCAAAGTTCACTCTTCAGTTCTTCATTGCTTCATGCTCCATGCTTCATGCGGGATGGAGCGTGACAACGATGATCCGAGTCGCGTGACGACCTTTCTAACCCTTCCTTCCTTCCTTCCTGTTTCCTATAAAAGGGATGCCTTTCCTGTCTGCGGATTCCTTTCTGACATCTCTTCACTGCCCTCTCTGACATCTCTTCACTGTTTGCCACCCTCACCCCCAGCTCTAACTACCCTCTCCCAGTCTTACAAATGCTTCGACCTTGGGACCCCACCGATATCGGCTCGAAGGCCCAGAGCAACGGTGCCAGCCCTGGCCATGACCTGGTCGCCGTGATCGGTTGCACAGGCACAGGCAAGTCCAAGCTCGCCGTCGAGCTCGCCCAGCATGTCCAGCGACATTCGTCTCCCTCGAGCAAGTACGCCGATGCTCAGATTATCTCGGCGGACAGTATGCAGGTCTATATCGGCCTGGACGCCCTCACCAACAAGGCTACGGTCGAGGAGATGGGTGGGGTCCAGCATCATCTGATGAGTTTCTTGGATGCGGGACGGGAGTATACCGTTAAGGATTTTACCAGTCAGGCGGGTGCCCTTGTGAGTATATCTCTCTTTAACGTTCACTCTGTGTGTGTGTTTGTGCTCGTAGTCTCTCTAGTCGGCACTAACGAAAGATTCGAACTTTCTGTTCTTTCTTTTGCCGTGCCTCAGATTGCGGGCATGCATGATGATTCACCCCAGCCGATGTTGCCCATCGTCGCCGGAGGTACGTCGTACGTCCCACACCTGCTCTTCCCGCGCCCTCTCGTCTCAGCAGGCGCGGTGGACGACGTCCTCAAGGGAGCGAAGGAGATCTCTCCCGAAGCGAACGAGGCTGTGGAGATCCTGTCGGACGATTGCAAGGCCATCTGGACGGCGTTCCTCGCCCGGGAATGGCATAAAGTCGGCGAACGCGATCAACCCGGATCGACTTCTCGAGAACTCTGGACTCTCCTGAACGCACTCGACCCGCTCATGGCCGCTCAGTGGCACCCAAACGACCACCATAAGATCCTTCAAAGCCTTACCGTCTTCGCCACCACGGGGAAGCGACACTCTGACTGGCTCCGCGCGCATCAGGTGGACGCGGCCAAACAGATCCCAGGGGGAAACGAGGACCAGGAAGGCGAGGAGGCGACAGGTTCGCGTATCTCTAAGATGCGACGACTCGTCTTCTGGGTCTGGTGCGAGCCTGAGACACTCGGAGCGCGACTCGACGCCAGGATACACAAGATGATCGATGTATGTGAAGGATGCTGAGGCGCATGGCATGGAGAGAAACGACGCTGACTTACGTTCGCCTCTTTTGCCCGGACTCTCAGGCCGGGCTGTTGGACGAGATCCGCGAACTTCCGAGCTTGGCAGAGGATCTCTGCCACAAAGGTACTCCGGACTATACTCGTGGCATCTTCAAGGCCATCGGTGAGTGGTTCTCACGAACAGGCAGGGTTGAAGCAGGAGATAACTGAAACTTCATCGTGGGAAATTATCTCCAATCCACTTCCTACTTCCAGGTGTCAAAGAGTTCGACACCTTCCTCAAGTACATGGATGCCCACGCATCCTCGTCGTCTTGCACCGAACCTGGAGGAAAGCTGGACGACGAAGCACAGCGACAGTACGATGCTGCGTTGGAGTTGATGAAGCACAACACGAGGCAGTACGCAAAGCGACAGGCGTCGTTGATCCGGACCCAGCTGTTGCCTGAGGTCAAGAAGGCGCGTGAGCAGCTTGGCTCGGGGGACGACGTTGAGATTTATCTTCTGGACGCGACTGGTGAGTCCTTTGTTCCCAGTTGGAATACTCTTGAGCTGCGTGGGCTGAATGGTTTCATCGGCCTTGAAACGCGCACGCATTTACATAGATCTGGAGCAGTGGGGCAAGAACGTGACGAGTGTCGCCAAGGAGATCCTCGAGCGTGAGTCCCAGTACTTCGTCCCCTCTTCCCTGAATACTGCGGCAAGCTCACCCCAAATTGATCCCCCTTCCAGGCTTCCTCGACCGACAACCGCTTCCGAACCCAGCAGAGCTCAACACCGCCGCAGCCGAGCACCTCCAGAAGCCAACTCTCAACAACTCGGACGTCTCCCCCGCTCCAGAAGGGTGCACGTCCAAAACAAACCGCCTCCTTTCGAGCCGAAAGGCCCTTCATCCCGTGCCGGCTTTGCAGTCTCACCGACCTGATCAGGAATCGAATATGGAGGGCCTGAACTTGTAGACGCCGAGCATGTGTCGGCAGCTAGGTCTTCTCACCTCTGCGTCTTCTGGGCAGGGCGTTGATCCGATCCCTCGCCTCTTCTTTCTGCCGAGATCTACTGTATCTCTAATTGCGATGCTGCTCTTTGGCGCCTGCGGCCAACGCTTCGCCCGCGTCGCCTCCCGCGCTCTCAGTGGAACTTTGCTACGTTAAATCGCGCTTCCTTCCCCTTTTTTCCTCACCACTTCGCTATTGGCCGATACGTAGACATTCATTCTCAATCAAACTCAATCACAGCCTGTATACATCATCTATCAATTCATACCAGCTCGACCCTTGCTCTACTCGAGAGATTTGTGCACTCCCCTGGGAACGTTGTGTCCTGTCACACTTGCTGCTCTCTTCTGCAGCGGCCTCGGGGCGGGACGAGGATGAGGATGAGGATGAGGATGAGGAGATGAATGCGGACAGTTACGATTGCATAGCATACTGTAGCAGGTCCAGGGAGTCTATGCCTTCCTCCGCTCCAATTCCTTCTTCGCAAAGGCGTCCATAACGTCGATGAGGACCTTAACCTGTTCGACGGTGACGGCATTGTACAGACTGGTGCGAATGCCGCCGACACTGCGGTGTCCCTTGACCTGCTGGATCTGCTTCTCCGCACAGGCCTTGACGAAGGCGGACTCGAGTTCGTCGCTAGGTGTGCCATCGGGTCCGCAGATGCGGAAGGTGACGTTCATCCTGCTGCGTACCTCCGGTTGACGGACAGTGGGCACGTAGACGCCCTGTGAGTCGTCGATGGCCTTGTAGACGAGCTGACTCTTGGTCGCCGATCGTTCGGCTGCGCCGTGTACGCCGCCCTTTTTGTTGAGCAAGTCAGCAAAGACGAGACCGCTGGTGTAGATGCTGAACATGGGCGGGGTATTGTACAAGCTCGAGTTGTCCGCTGCGTTCTTGTAGACGAGGGTGACCGGTATCCTGGGCCCGCCGTGCGGGACGCCCTGGTCTGGGTCGACGATGAGGTCCCGTCGGACGATGACGACGGTTACGCCGCTGGGCCCGACGTTCTTCTGTGCGCCGAAGAAGACGATGGCGTGTGCGCGGATGTTGATGGGCCGGCTGAGGATGTTGGACGAGCAGTCTGCGATGAGGGGCACGGTCTTGCGGTACTCTTCCGGCAGCTGGTCGATGGGGAAGCCGGGCGAGGCGTATTCGATCCCGTCGACCGTCTCGTTGTCGCAGTAGTAGAGGAACGCCGGCTTGTCCTCTGCCTTGCTGAGGTTCCACTCGGACAGGGCGGGGATGGAGCCGAACTTGCCGTTTGCGTTGGGAAGCTTGCGTGCGTCGATGGCTGCACGGGCGCGGATCCCGAGTCGCTGGGCCTCCTGCATCGCTTTGGCCGACCATGAGCCCGTGACGGCATAGTCGGCAGGAGGGCCCTGGGCGTGTGCTCCGCCCGCTGACTGCGACTGGTAGTCTGGGTTGCGGACCGCATGCGCTGCGAGGAGGTTGAGTGCCGTGGCGCTGAACTGCTCGGTGCCGCCGCCCTGCTGGAAGAGGACGGCGTACGAGTCCGGGATGTCGAGGAGCGCGCGCAGGTCCGCCTCTGCCTTGTCGATGATCGCCTTGAAGGCCGAGGAGCGGTGGGAGATCTCGGTCACGCCCATGCCCGCGTCCTGGTAGTCGACGATCGCCTGCGCGGCCACGAGGAGCACGTCCGTCGGCAGCACCGAGGGCCCGGCGCCGAGGTTGATCGTGCGGTCGCGTCGGGAAGCGTCGAGGGAAGTCATTGCTGGAAAAAGATGGTCGACGTCGGGGCTCAGCGAGTCAGGTCTTCGCGGCGAGCTTCGGGGTCCAAAATAAAAGGCAATAAGAAATGCAAAAAGATATCTCCCAACGAGGGGCTCGAACCCTCGACATTCAGATGAACTCCGCACGACTGCGGAAACCCTTATGAATAAGAGTCTGACGCTCTACCAACTGAGCTAGCCGGGATGGAGAATTCCAATTGCTGGAAGCTAGTCCCGGTTTGCAAAATATAACCACTAATCGTGACATAGGCCCGTGCTCAGCGCCTTGACCGCTTGACCTCACTCCGCATGGGGCTCAGCATGTCGAGCAACACTGAGCAAGACTCCCAAGGACAGCATACGCTTCGAAGATGTCCGGACTGCAACAGCGCGACTGCGAGAACGAGAAGGCTGCCCTGCTCGAGGCCGGCGGTGTCGGGCTCGATGCCGACCGCAACCGCAGCAAGAAGAGCTCGCGCTTCTCCGTCTACCGCATCCTCGCCATCGTCCTGCTCTTCATCTACTTGCCTCGCCTCCTGCTGCCAGCGAAGACCGTGCAAGAGCGAGGCACGCATGCGGCTGCCTTCGCAACCTTCCCGCACCCGGTCAATGCGAGCTACCCGCCTGTTCCTCACACCGCCCTCGCCCCGCTCGCTCCGTGGAAGCCATGCCCGGGACACGAGCACGAGGGGTTCCAGTGCTCCTACGTACGCGTGCCCAAGGACTACTTCGACAAGAGCAAAGGGTACGCCTATGTCGCTGTCAGCAAGTACCCCGCCACCGCTCGGGGCAAAGACTTCCGCGGGGCCATCTACCTCAATCCTGGCGGTCCAGGCGGGAGTGGAGTCAAGTTCTCCTACCGATTCGCTCAGACGCTCAGCATCCTTCTCAAGGGCCGATATCGTGAGTTACACCCCTTTTCTGAAGCGCAGCGTGTTATGACAGAAAGGCTGACCTTACTTTGCACGTTTCTCCCAGATGTCATCGGATTCGACCCCCGCGGCATCGGCGCAACACGCCCCCTCGTAGACTGCTTCGGATCCACCCGCGCCTTCCAGCTCTTCAAAGCCGGCACCGCCCTCGAACGCGCCTTCGACGTCGCCCCGGACACCTTCTCGGACGAAGGTCGACAGACGCTCCTTCGCCAGTGGACCGAGGCGCAGGCTCTCAAACATGCCGAGATGGAGGTCTGCAACAAGACGATGGGCGACGAACTGCGCTATATGGGTACTGCTACTGTCGTCAGGGTGAGTGGGCTTCGTATTCCTCCGCGCAGGATTCATACTCGCTTTCTGACCGTGAACGCTCCTTTTCAATCCAACAGGACATTTCATACATCAACTTCGAGGGAGGACTCGGAGAGGGACACCCCATGTGAGTCCCCACATATCTCCAGCTGGGCTTGAGCCTCCTGTCAGTCCTGCGCAATGACTCACGACCTGGTTCTTACTCTGCGCAAATGACAGTAACTTCGTTGGCTACGTGAGTTTCAATCCCCCCCCCCCCCCTGTGGCTGCGCGATGCGGCATTCGCCAGTACTAATTCTCGTGATGACTGTCCACAGAGCTATGGCACCATTCTCGGCGCGTACCTCGTCAACATGCTCCCTGCCTCTTCCCTCGGTCACGTAGTCATCGACGGTGTCGCAAGTGCACCCGGGTGGAGTGAGTTAAGCTTCTGCGCTGGTTTCAAAGATATACAAACCTCTGACTGCATTTGATTTGCTCCCAATGGTCAAAAGGCCACATGCCACCTGAGCGCTGGCTTCCCTCTGGCTGGATGATCGACACCGAGAAAGCGTACGACTGGCTGATCAAGGAGTGCTCAGAGGTCAGTTCTTGTTCCCTGACTGCGACTGGCATCAACACAGCTAGACTGACTCTACTTGCGTTCATTGTGTTGGCAGGCCGGACCTTCAGCTTGTGCTGTGGCTAAGGAGCAGGGAGAGGAGCCCCAGAAGATTACTGATCGACTGATGGCGTTCTTTGATGAGCTCTATCATCAACCTCTTGCTGTTCCGTACGGCCCGCGACCCGGAATGCTCACGTCTGGTATCGCTCGTGGTGAGTGCCCTTCGACAGGGCCAGACATCGTTGCGTGAATACAAAGACTGAATATCAGACTCATTCCTCTCCTAACCAAATCTCACAGCTATGCTGTATCTGACTACGAACCAGCCCTCGCTCTTCCCAACAGTAGCCTCCTTCCTGGCCGACGCCATGGCAGGCAACGGAACCCAACTGTACTACCTCGCCATCCAACCGCTGTCGACAGACCCAGAGGCGAAGTCGCAGATGGATCTCTCGCGCGTCGCTGTCAGCTGTGGCGATTCTCCACCGTACGAAGATCCGGAGGCTGGCAACTGGCCGAAGCCTTCGCCCGAGCTGCTTGTGAACATTACGCTGGACAATTTTGAGAAGTTCACTCCTCACTTCGCCGCGAGGTATGTCTTATTCACGCCCTGCTCTATCCCCTGCTCGCTTGACATGGTACTTGATGTTGACGACCTTCTGACTCCTTCCTTGATAGTGCGCCTTCGATTGAACCCGATGGCGGCTGCGAGTGGCATCCTGCCTCCGGGCGGACACCTGAGCGGTTCACGGGCCCGTGGAACAACACGCTCGACGTGCCGATGTTGATCATCTCCAACACGGCCGATCCGATCACGCCTCGTTCTTCCGGCGAGGAAATCCACAAGGTGAGTGTCTACCTCTTCCAATGTTCCAATTCTTGCGATCCATCTCACACTATGGTCTCCTCCCCTGCTCGGTATGATCAGCTCATGGGCAACTCGTCCGGCCTGCTGATCGTCAACACGCCGGGCCACTGCTCGCTGGCCGGCGTTTCCCGATGCTCCTTCCAAACGCTGCAGGACTACTTCCTGGAGGACAAGCTGCCTGCGGAGGGCAAGGTGTGCGAGCGGGACGAGGGCATCTTTGGGCTTGCTCTGGCTGGGAAGGTTGGGGAGACGATGAGCGTGGAGGAGGAGGGTGGGGATGACTTGCTTATGCTTGCTCAGACGGCCAGCAGACAGTGGGCGGAGCACCGGCTGGCTTCCTCGGACTGAACGCTCGTCGCTCAGTCAACGTACATACTGTACATTGGACTGTACATATGTAATGAACCTGGAATCGGAACTGTTGTCCTTCTATCTCATCGCCGTCGCAAGCCTGCTGTGATTTTGCAGCTGTATGCGCTCATGCTGTCAGTGGATCTTCTGAAGCACAGACGACACCTTTGCTTTGCTGTTCATAACCACGAGCATCTCTTGCTCTGACTGCTCGCGTGAACAGCAGGAAGCGCAGCCCAGCATGAGCCAGCGCTCGCCCACCTCGCCCCGAATCGCAGTCCACAGCGCAAGCCGCGATGGTCCCGCCCTCGCACTCGCCAGCATGACGAGCAATAACCCAGCACGAAGTCGGAATGCAAGTGCGGCGACGACCGACAGCAGCGCCATGACGCTCGCCGAGGAGGAGGAGCGCGACTTGCTCGCCGTCACCTCGAACCTGCGCAACCAGCATGGCGACAGCCCCACGTCGAAGGCAAAGGACAAGCAGAAGGAGAAGGAGAAGGAGGAACCGATCGTGCATGCGGGCACGCTTCCTGCGCATCTCTACGACGCGTACTTGCCGGGATGGGTGGGCCAGACCCGGAGGCTGCTCATGAAGTACTACCTTGCGGAGTCGCGCTGGATCGCCAAGATGCAGGTGAGCACCCCTCCCAAGACTGTATGCCTGGCTGTTTTGGCAAAGCGCTCGCTGAACGCATATCTCTGTGCTGTAGACCGCATACAGGTCGCCCAGGCGGGATCAGTACTTCGTCACGACGGCCCTGCTGGGCACGCACTCCTTCTTCCTCATCTTCCTGCCCCTCAGCTTCTGGCTCGGAAGCGCTTACTTCGGTCGAGGGTGAGTTCTTTCCTTTTGGGCTTTCCCCTGCCGTGAGCCGGGAGGACGCAGTCTACTGATCGCGAAAGACCCCCAATCCTTCTTTCTCCGATCCCCTGCTGATGCATATGCGCGTGCGGCGCTGTCAAGGCTTATCAACGTCCTCGCATTCGGAGTCTACCTCACCTCAGCCATCAAAGACCTCGTCTGCGTCCCGCGCCCGCTCTCACCACCCGTCGTCCGGCTCTCGGTCGGGACTCACCACCTCGAGTACGGGTTCCCCTCGACGCACTCGGCCAATGCTGTCAGTATTGCGCTGTATTGCTATCTCTGGGTTACCGAGGCGAGGAGCGCGGCTGCTATGACGGGCCAGGGCGGGGCGGGTTGGTATGAGAGTCGGATTTGGGAAGTCATGCTGTCTTATTACAGTGAGTTCTGTTTCCTTTTCTTCGTGCTCTGAGAGCGATACTGTTAACAAGTGCTGACTGACCGCCCCCTTTCATTGTAGCTCTCAGCGTGGTCGGCGGCAGAATATATGCAGGCATGCACAGCTTCACTGGTGAGGCTTTCCCCCACGGGAACAGGCCCACTCCCTTCCCTTTTGCGACACATCACTGAAGATCCTTCTCGTCTCGCAGATTGCATCGCTGGCTCCATCATGGGCGCTCTCATCACCATGGTTCAGTGGTGGCTTTTCCCTCTCATGGAACGGTGTCTGATCGTGCCGGACTGGACAGTACCCGCGGTTATCATTCCAGTCGGGCTGGCTATGGTCAATTTTCATCCACAGCCGATGGACGACTGTCCTTGCTTCGAAGATGGTGAGTGACAGGTGAAAGGCGGACTGTCCTGAACATTTGACTCAAGCATCTCTGCCATTATGCCCGCAGCCATCGCATTCATCGCCGTCGCAATGGGCGTGACCCTTGGGCGCTGGATCGGCGTCCGGAATGGACTCGCACCAGCCTACGATCACCCTCTCAGACCACAACCCTTCCATCCATACAACCCCAGCACAATCTTCGCACACTTGAAGTTCTTGCCCGACGCTTCCGCCAAGATCTTCGGGGAGAAGTCAGGAGTGACTTCCGTGGCGAGGCATATTGCGTTTGGGAACAAGTATGTCGCCAGTGGGATCTCGGCCGCTCGGGCTGCTGAAGATAGATGGGCGAGTTGGGCTGGTAGAGCACTTGCCATGTTCGTCGTGGGCTCCGTCGTGATTCTCGTCGTCCGCATCGTCGTCAAGGCGACAGCTCAGCTCCTCCTCCCACCCACCTTCCGCTTCGTCTTCCGGTTCGTCGGCTTCGCTCTCCCGCGCCGATTCTACATCTCCTCACAGGATTATAAAAGGATCCCTCAACATCTGCAGCCGATCCCTTCTGTTCTCGACTTGAGCAGTATGGGCCAATCGATCGGTCCCTTTGAGCCGAACCGCGCGCTCAGTCCGTCGCCGCAGCCCCCATCCCGGGGCGGGTCACCAGCTTCGTCCAGTTTTACGCACTCGTACCAGACTCACTCCCTACTCCGCGCTGCCAGTCCGCAGCCGTACCTCCCTCGCGCCTCAAGCCCGCTGGCCAGACAACGCCAGCAGCCGGGAAACCTGGCTTCGACATCAGCGCTTGCGGAGCAAGTTGGGGCGACCGCCGGTGTACCTCACCGCCGAGCCCAGTTCTCTCTGGGGAATGGGAGTGCAAGTGGAGAGATCAGTATGAATGCATCGCTCAGCTCCCTGCCTTCACGCAGCGGCACGGCCACCCCTCCACTCTCACGGAACAACCACCCCTCGAGACAGCCCTCCAACGTAGAGTATCCTCTCGGTTCACACATTCCCGTGCCTCTCACCCAGACACACGGGCGACAGGCGAACGGGCTCGATATTCCTGGCGAGGACGCGCCTGAGAGGGTTGCGGCGGCGTTGCGGAATACAAACGCCGACATTGGAGGTCTGGAAGACCCGAACGTGAAGCGATATGATGCCGATGGTGAGTCCAAATGCCCAAACAGTATCGCTTGAGCTTCTTCATTCCAATTTGCACTGACCCGCGATCTTGATGCTTCTTTATCGCACAGTGTTGACCAAGGTGCTGACTTATGGTGCGATCGGCCTCTTCGGGTCAGCACTCCTGCCCATCTTCTTCGAGCACGTCGGTTGGATTCGTCCATGACGAGGGCACAGGTCCGGTGGCCGTCCACGTTCGCTTTCTTCTGTCGGAACCCCACTGTGCAACCCTCATCGCCTCATCTACGGGAGAGACTCGATCGTAATCAGTGTGCACAGAATTTATACGTGTTCATTTGAGGATACATGCATGGGAACGAGGGCAGTCGAGTTTATGGATGTGTTTATACAGTTGCGGTGGACGAAGTGCGGCAGTTTGTAAGAGTGCGTGCGACCCGAACGGGAAGAATTAGTGGGGCAAGAAAGCGAAAAAGACGGGAGGGGCGAAAGGGGTCTAATGTACTTCTGCAAGTCCGGTGCAGAAGAGAGAATGATGGTCCTTGCGTTTGAAACATGACAGGAGCCCAAGGCGTGGCGTTGGCCGAGCCGGTTGGGCGAAAAATCTATATGGGAGGCGGCGGCGCTGGTGGGTTGGCAGAAGCACAGGCTTCGCCTTCATCGAGTGGTAGGCTGGAAGATGTCATAAACGCCCGATGCAGCCGGCATCCCTACACCCGCATTCGCCTGTCCATGGCCGAGCGAGTACATCGTCGCGGCAGGGCCGCCGTCGCCAGCGCCAGCGCCACCATGGCCATGGCCATTGATTTGTGGACCGACACCATGGCTGTCGTTCTTGTTCTCGACAGTAGCAGAAGCGGCGGCAGTGGCGGGGTTGCATGCAGCCAAAGCAGAGATGTACTCATTATGAAATGCGTTCCAGAGCAGCAGATTCTCCGACGAAACGGGCATGGCACCTGTGGAATGTAAATGTGTCATTATGACCTGCTGCCGCTCAAATGCGCTCGGAAGGCAACTCAATGTTCAAACTCACCCCAATAGGCTTCCGAGTGGAGGTTGAGGTATGCTTGCGAGTCCAGAAAGTTCAACGGATTCGCAGCCGCTGCTGATCCTTGTGTTTGCTGCTGCTGCGGAATCGTACCAACACCCTCTTGCGCGTTGCTGCCAGCGTGCAAGCCTGACTGGTCGACGGCAGCCCCAGAGCCGGACCACGTTCCGCCAGCTCCCATAACATTGCCATTGACAGGGAGCATGCTGCCGCCGGCATGAGACGCGTCGCCACTTCCTCCACCCGAAGGACCGCCGTTCCCAGCATTACCAAGATTGCCCCTCCACGCCGCCTGCGCCGCGGCCAGGGTCGCAGCAGGATATGTATACCCAACACCGCTATGCGCAAACCCTGTGAAGCTGGCAGTGACCTGTCCCTCGTCCGTCGAAAAAATGTCCGAGAGTTGATGCGACGGAATGCCACCGCTAGTGACAGACTGCACGCTCGAGTCACCAACGGAACCTGCTACAGGTGGACCTTGAGCGACGAACTGGCCATCTGCCGAGGGAAGTGGGGAGCCATTCTGGTGGAGCGAGCCGCCTGTCCCGATCTCGATCCCTGCTGCCAAGACGTTGATGATGGACATGTGATGCCTTGCCGCGCGATAGTTCTCCGACGCCTTCTTGAACCACCGCATCAGTTCCTGCAGTCGCTGCTTGGCCTCGGCAACGGCGGCAGCATTAGACGAGGTGGTATTGCTGAGCGCAATCGTGACACTCGTGAACAAAATGAAGGCCAGGGATGTTGACACTGATTTATACGGGCGATGGGATTGCTGTCAGCAAACATCACGGTAGCGGAAGGCAGAAATGAACAGCAACTCGCCTTTGCGAACATTGTAGAAGGACTCATACGTCGAAAGCAGCTGACACACCTGGTTGACAGCATCGGTACATTCGGCATGCGAGGACGGCATATTTGGCTCTGCCTCCTTGAGGATGTGAGGTCGATGCAACAAGATGCGAAGCGTGTTGTACCACTGAAACAGGCCACGAGCGAATGAGCAAACTGGCTTCTACATCAAGGCGTCAGATCTCTAAAGAGTTCGAATGCACTCACCATCAGCTGGTTCATCGAGTGCGGCAGGTGTTTGTTGCGGTCGACCATGGCTGGCTTGAGAGTACCGCACCACTCCTGTAGCTGGTTGTGGATGTCCCTCACCCCGCTCTGCCAATTCGTCGGTTTCACAATGTTGTACTGTGGGACATGTGTTGCGGGATCACAAAGTCAGCCAGGAGCTCGTTCCAAACGGGTCGCTTATAACATCGAAAGATAAAAAATCACTCACCTGCTCAATGATCTTCTCGCCAATGATAGTCAACTTCGCCCCCCACACCGCCGTTGAAGCAACCATACTCGGCACGCCCCTCATCCGATCCCGTATCGCGGGCGAAACGAACCGTTCGGCCATCAAAACCCACGGCATCTCCTCATCCGGCAAATCCTCCGAGGGAAAGGGACAATCGATCTCTGCGCTCCGCAGCACGGCCGGTCGCCCCAGGATGAAGGCGACCACCTTATCGAGCATGTAGGTGCACCACAGCGTTCGTCGTCGGCACTCGTCTTCGTGCCGGGTGAAGGCCGCACCCATGGCGCGCTTGACGGCTTTGTGCCGGTGTAGACCGAGATCAAGCGCCATTCGGCAGGCGTTGGTGGAGTAGTGTGCCGCTTGAGAGGCGCGGCCCTGCCAAATGTCCCAAGCAGAAGCCAGTCAGCTACAAGATCCCGGATACAGAAGGAGACGGACCTCTAACGAGGGAAGGGCAGAAAGCACTCACCGCACCACTCTCGCGAAGCGCCATGAATATACTGGCCTGAATCGCCTCCAGCCCAGCCTCCTGATTCGTCTTCTGCATGAAAAATTTGGCCCGTATGAACAGCGCCGTAGAGAGCTCCCGGCCCGTCCGAACCTTGCCCATCAATCGCGAGTGGCCGTTGGTCTCCTCCGCGGTCGCCGTGGCCGTCGCGGGTCCGGCGACCGATGACGATCGAGGAGGCAGTAACACAACGTGCTCATCCTCTTCGGCCCCTCTGGTGGTAGCAGCAGTAGCCTCCTGCGTCTGCCCAGCGTCCAGCGCCGCATGCTCCATCTCGTCCGACGAACCTTTCCCATTACTCAACGCAGACGACGAGGCCCTCGTGGGGTATCCAGCCTCCGTAAGATCGCCTCCCCACGCGTCAGCGGCCATGGACAAGATGGCGTTCCAGAGCAGCGGTTTACGGTTGGGTTGCAGGATCGCCCGCCAGGCCGCGAGGATCTGCTGGACTTTGGCCTCGTTCCGGTGTTTCTCCGAGTCAGACTGGGGCAGGTACGGTTGCGCTTCGATGTCCTCGTACGTCGGGCACGCGACCGGAGTCCAGTGTGTGGCAATGTTCGCAATCCACAGCTGCGATCATTTTTTTTGCAGTGCACAACTTCCGTTAGCAAGGGAGAACGCAAGGAAAGCAGGTGTCCGTTTTCCAAGAAAGCTCAATACTCACATGTAAGAGTTTCTGCTCAACCTCGAGCGGGACCAACGGGGTCGTGAAATCCGGCGCAGTCACATCCCCAACGGCAACCTCCAAATCATCCAGATCCTTCGTGTTTGACAAGACGGGCTCATTCGTAAATTGAGCACCCGAAGCCTCGTTGAGAGCCGAAACGACCGGCCGGTCTGAAGTCGAACGACCGCCTACCGTCGCCGCTTTCCATATCATCTCATGTAGACTCGGTTCATTCTCCACGCCTGCTGCCGACACGGGAAACGGGTCCGCTTTGAGCCCGACTTGGACGTTCATAGGCAAGATGCGGTGCCCACTTGGGTTCTGACCTGGCATTTGCTGAGGGTGGAACTTTCCGTTCGGGACACTGTTGTGGGCCGCTTCTGGGGACAACGTTTGTTGGCTAGCCATAGCAGCAAATGCTTGATCTGCCGAGACCGCTGGAATGCTCGGCACGCCTATATGAGCATGACCACTACCAGCGCCCCAGCCGGCACTTACAGCGGTACTGCTCGATTGCCGGCGAGCTTTGTCCAACGAACGGACGGACGATTGCCTACGATGGAAGAGATTCATGTACGGCTGGTCCGACGTGCCCGCCAGCGTCGATTTGGGGCTCTGGAGCGGGCTCGCACCGATCGCAGAGGAGATCGAGTGCTGACGTCCATGCTCGTCTTGAAAATGCTGTTGCTGTTGCTGTTGCTGTTGCTGTTGCTGTTGCTGCTGCTGTTGCTGGTGACCAGGGTGATATTGAGGAGCGTGTTGAGGATACTCTGACGAGCGCACAATGGAGAAACGCCGAGCGGAAGATCCACCAGCCGGCTGCGTGGATTCGATGCATTCGCGATGTTGGCGATCGCTGCCATCAATCTCGTCCTCTCCAATATCCTCCGCATCGTTCTGGTTGCCCGAATAGGTGCGGAGAACCACACCAGCGACAGCCTCATTCCCCAACCCATGCCGATCGCGATCCCGTAGACGCGTCGCCAGTCCGTACAATCCGGACGTGCCACCCCGGAAGAAGCGTGAGGGCGCCTTGGCACCCGCTGCTTCGGTCTCGCCTGCGATCCCGCCGGTGGTTTCTACCCCGACAGAAGAGGCGCCTGTACTGCTGAGGGCCGAGCTGTTCGATTCGCCGTGGTGGGCGGAGTTGTTGGAGGTGTTCCGACTGGTGCCGGGTGGGGCTGGAAGCACAGGTCTAATGGATGCATGCGTTGTCCGTGTCGGCGGAGGCAGATTGACGTGAGAGGCAGCCTGTTGTGAGCTCGGGTACGCCGAGCGGCGAGAGTTTGTGGATCCGTTCCAAGCTGGATCGGAGCCGCGGTTGTGGGAAGTGTACAATGATAACGCTGCACTGGGATCTAGATGCTGTTGATCGCGCTGAGAAAGAATGGAGGACGGAGGCGGAGTGACGCCTACCGCTGTGGCTTCTGATCGATGCTGTGGAAGATGCTGTTGTCCTTGCTGTTGCTGCAGGGCCGGGAGCGGCGGAGCCTGCACATGCGCCATGTATTGAGGAACAGTATGATGACTGTGATGCGGTCGAGAGTCCGAGTACGCGCCTGCTGGTGGTGGAAGTGATGGCTGAGAGGAGTTCGATTGGCCAGGCGGTGCTCCGTTGCGGTTAAATAAGGGAGCAGTATCATACTGACCGAGCATCATTGGAGCGCTCGAGTATGGTGCAGGCATTTGGTTTTGTTGGTGCATGTTCGGATTGGGGGACGTGGTGTCCGGGACGGACGGCATATAGACGGAGGCCAGGGAGTTCTGACGGGACTGCTGCGGTTGGACGTTGTCGCTGACGCTGGCTGGGCCTGTATTCCAGTCAGGAAGTCGCTGCCCGTACGCTGGAGCGAGGTGACTTGCCGAAAGGGCCGCCGTACCCACTGGATGAGCTGAATTCTGATTGAGTACGGGAACAGGAGCCGAAAAGGCGAGCATAGGATGGTTGAGATCTGTTGGAGCCTGAGCTGAGATCGTCGGATTGGAGTGTTCCTGTGCTGCACTCTGAGAGGAACGGCGAGCCTGGGACGACGTCGAAACGAGAGGCTTGGAACTGCCGCCGCCAGTAGATGAGGAAGACGAATACGCCGAGGCAACGGCGTGGCCCTTGCGCGCAGGACGCGAGGCTCCCTTGGGCGGGCCGCTGTGAGTTCATTGACAGAAGTAGAAGAGTCAGCATGAAAGACATATCGAAGCGTGTGGAGCCGGAGAAGCAAGAAGTACGCACCGCTTCTTAGGCACAGCATATCCGCACGCGTCTCGAAAGCGGACGCAGGTGCCACATGGGCTCTGGCCGTCACACTGCAAGGAAGGCAGAGCGAGGGCGAGTCAGTGCAGAGGCTGGCAGGAAACACGAAGGAACGCCGAGCGAGGCTCACCTTGACACGTTTCGACGAGCAGCTAATGCAGGCCTGCAGAATGCGCCGCTTCTTCTCTGGCGGGCCTCCCCCTTCGCCTCGTCCTCCTCGTCCTCCTTCCGATGCCATTGCTGACAGTCGCGCGCTCGATTCTTCTGCGCCGGGCTGCGAGGTACCAGAGGCGGACGACATGGGAAGAGCGAGGGCCTGTATGGAAAACACAGAGAGTGAGAGCGAGATCGATGCGCGCGCGTGTTCGACGTCCTCAAGCTCGAGAAGAAGAACGGCAGCGACGACAAGAACGACGAAGCGGGTCCCAATCAATTGATTCACAGCAAGTCATTCACAGCAAGCCATTGATCGCCGCAGCATGATGATTGATGACCGCTTCTATACGCTTCCAGCTTCAGCTTCCAACGCAAGTAACCTGAATGTCCCGATCTATGGTCGATTCGCCCCGAGCATGAGGCGATTGGCCCCGTTAGGGGAAATTGATTCGGCCACATCCAGATCTGATTCGGCCACAGCCGACTTGATCACCCTTTGGCCACTCATTTTCACGATCACGAGCAGCGCAACTGGTCACCACTCACCAGTCATCAGTCTCATCACTGCAGACTGCCTAAATCCTGGGCTATGGCCTATGTTGTATATAAAAGGATGCACACACAATGATTTATTGAAAATTGAGATCAAGTCTGCTGAGTACGCGCAGGGCACAATAAGTTACGAGAATTGTGGCCAGCATTACCGCACTGCGAGCAGCATGGGGCAGACCGAACGCGCTGTTGAACCTCGGCGAGCTCGAAGGCGGAAGGAATCCGTTGTGTTCCAGTGATAGCATTGGGCCGTGACGAAGAAGCTGCTCGAAGTGGAGCGACCAATCGCTCCGTAATGGGGGTAGGCTCGGCATCGAGGTTGAGCCACCACTGCTTGTTGAATGTATCCATAGAAAGCGGTATTCTTGCTCGGACCGCTTCGCCAATTTTGTGAGCGCAAGGAATGCCCATGGAAGACGTGAACAGAGTCGTGCATGGCAAGGGCTCAACAATTTGATATCGGTTCGCCAATGCCAGCGATGTCGGATGATAAGCAAGCGTGGAGGGGTAAAAAGTGACAAGCAAGGGTGATGAGAGCGTGATGGATGATAAGCAAGCGTGAGGGGAGAATGAGCGGAGCTCGCGCTGGTCGGATGGCGCGTGTGACGCGGAGAAAGAGAGGAGCGCGCTTGGTCTGGCGCGTGACGCGCTTCCACGTGTCATGGCTGTGGCCGAATCAGATCTGGATGTGGCCGAATCAATTCCCCCCGTTAGGGCCTGATCAGTTGCGGGCGCGCGCTTAAAAATGGCGCTCAAGACACAGAGCGCGAGGCCCCTCGCGCCGCGCTCTGAAAATCTGCTTCTCAGAGCGCGCGCCCACAACTGAACACACTCGCGCTGGGTATAGTGCGTCTTGCCTATGTTTTTCCGACGCTCCACTTTCATTCAATTTTGATCACGGTGGTTTCAATTTCTCAATGATCATCTTCTGCGCTCGGTTCCTGCCTGGCTCTTTGTTTGCTACATTTGTTTCAGCACTAGTCTATGCATATGTATACAGTGTGCAAGCCATGGTCTCAAGCAGGTAAGTACATACACAGCAGGCTTATCGGCTACCGACCTATGGCATGTCCCCCGGAACACCTCATAGGCCAAAAACAAGCCACATAATTAGCAAGCCTAAAGGGCAAATGTTGGTGTGAACATAGTGAATAGCCCCAACATTTTGAATGAGAACGACACCATGTGGCTTCCTCGACGCGCCTTGCCCTTCCCTCCTCAATCTCTTGCTCGTAAGTAGCCATCCACGACAGTCGACAACAGGTGCATACATTTCAAGGCACTGTCTGACATCTAAGTCCCTTCGGGTGTGTTTGGGCGGGCCTGGTGCTCATTGGGGCGATCGGCTGCCCTCCCAACATTCAACACTGACTTTTCCTTCCTCTGCCTCGATCACTAACCCATATCACAGGCGACCAATACCTTTTTATCTCTGTTACCTGACGGCTGACTTACATTGTCGGAACTGGTATCAACTTACAGAAGAGCGTAACTTTTCAGCTAATTGGGTTCATTTCTTGCCTCTCCGTACGCCGGAAAAGACTGATGACTTGGACGCTGGCTCACACTCTCCTTTCCATTCACTTCCCAAATCATGTTCCCTTTCCTTTGATTCCCCCCTTCTTCTTCTCACATGTAGCTACCGTCTGAACCTCCAATATGATTCTTCTCTCACCATGATCGCCTGTGACCTCGACGTTATTCTCGCCTTGTAAGTTGCCCTTGCCACTCTTTCCTCACTAACCCCTGTTTACTTTTGGGCTCCCATTTCATCATAGGGATATGTGAAGCCCCCAAACTCCTCACAGAGTAACATTGTACACTGACGCATTATTCTCGCCCATTTTCGCTTGTCTCTGCAGCCTGGTCGCGTTCTCAAGACCCGCCATGGCTCCGAATTGTCGGCTTAAGGTGAGCATCTCGCCTGGCGTCTTTTTCTATTTCCTCACACTGATATCAAAACAACACACACTCAAACAGATATTTCCTGGCTCGTATTTCCATACTGATTCGCATGAAGCTTGTCTCGTGTCTTTTCGACCTTTCAGTAGATCTTACCATATGCCATTTCTGTTTGAGGTTAATCCACTCTTTCTTCGCCACTATTTTTCCCGCCCCACTCCCTTTTCTGATTCGATTCTCAGTCTGGAAGGCTCCATGAGCCCGCAACGATCCCATCCATCGTCTGCATTCACTTTTCTGTTGTGTTCTGAGATGTTGAACAGTCAGGTGTACTTCGTATCCACCGATTTGTCTACAGGTGGGGCATCAATGGATTACAGGGAAGTCTGGGAACACCACACTGAACCAGCCGACTGTTCAGGTTTTCACACAACATAAATTGGTATCCGCTTACTCATTGTGTCTTAGAGGCCTCGTCTGCCAACTTTGAGCTTGTTTAGAGCAGTATTGGCGGAGGAGTGACCGTCAACGTGTGAGGAATCTGTGAGGAATCGATTCCAACTCGATTCCAGCTCGATTCCCGACCTGTTTTCCTTACCCTGCTCAGTCAATACTGCACCAACCACGCTCAAACTTGGCAGACAAAGTCCTTGGACTAATACAAGCAAGCCGGTACCATTTTTGTTGTATGTTGAATTCTCAGTGGACATGTGGTCGTGTATGGTAGTTCGCAATTTCCAGACAAGTCCACGATGTGTAGCCCTAGACACTTCTGGGTATACCAAGTACACCTGAGTTTCCGACACCCCCAAAGTCAAAACAAAAATGGATGCGTTCAAAAGGTATGTACATTGCGAGCTCACAGAACCTTTCAGACTGAGATTTGAATCGGAGAATGGGGAATGGTAAGGACAAAATGATATGTATTGAGATGAACAGGATAGAAACAGGATTGACATATGCCTAGGACCGTCAGAGAGTCACAGCAATGCCAGAAAGACCTCGCTGCGACCAGAATACTGAATAAGATGCAGAGTCAGGAAATACTATCTGGAGAGTGCTGTGATGGGGAGAGCGTTCAGAAAGCGAGTAAGTATGTACTCACCATGGATCCGGAAAATTGATGGCATCAATGGAGCTGCTAACGCAATCAGACGCCTAGTACAAGCAAAAACGAGTGGTAATGGTCTGTAAGTAGAACAAGGTACTCTGTGAGAAGTTTTGTAGGCGTACGTACCGTTTGACCGGTATGGGAGCTGAAAAGGAGACAGGGAGCAGAGGGCGAGAATGGTCCAGCGAGCTTGCAAGGGCGGCAGATGTGCAGAACTGCAGAGAGAAGGGAGATGGAGGCTGCACTGCATATATATATGGTGTAAGCACATGTGGGAGAAGAAGCGGTTCATCAGAAAAGAGGGAGGGTGAGCAATCGAGATGGATGGGATGGAAAATGTGAGCATAGTCATGCCATTCCAACAATCGCCAGCGCACCGAAAGGCCAGATAGCATCGAAAAGACTTCAAAATTGACTCAGTTACTCATGAAGTATACATGCTAAAGATAAGAGACAGTCAGAGTTGGAAAATATACTGAGGAAGATATAAGAGCGTCAGAGTCATGTCAGAATGGGAGTAACGTCAGTGTAAGTCGTCTTTGAAAGTCAGTTGAGGGTCAGAGTCAGCATCAGTCGCGCGCAGACGGCACCAGCAGCGACTCTATCACTATCTCCATAGACTAGGGCCTTCCTTTCGCCTTGGCTGACCATGTCTTTGAAGGATGCCATCGAGGCAAGAGCAAGGAGAGGCTGTGGTTGCGAGGAGAAAGGACTGTTGGCCACGTGGAACTCAAAATGTTGGGTCCATTCACTAAGTGTACACCAACATTTGCCTCTTAGGCTTAAAAATGGGTGGATGTTATTGGCCTATCGGGTATTGCGGGGGACTTCCCAAGGTTGGGCTACCAGCAAGGGCCCTGCCTATAGGGTGCCTATGCGCGTGTGCGCGTCAGCATTGCTAACTCAATCTTCAATGCGATTTTTCTCTGGTTCCAGTGCATCGTCTCCGGCGCGCCGACAGCAGGCAGCAGCAGCACGTCGCCGCCGCTTGTTGATCGTCCTCGCCGCCGCCACAAGCGCAATCTCTGTCTACGTGAGACGCTACTACTGTAAACGCAAGCGCAGTTCGAGCAATTGTGCTAGTATGGACTCTGCTCGGCTCTCTCTTCCTGAATTCTGCTGCGTTCTCATTCTCGTTCTCACTCCTCTCTGCCACTCCGTTCCGTTCCGATCCGCTTCCGTTCCCAGTCCATATTCGATTCCACTCCTCGTCGATGACACGAAATCGTTGCGCAACGACTCGTCACTCCTTCACTCCCTCCTCGCTCTCCATCTTTCCGACGATCCCCAATAGTCACTCCCGTTCCAAACAAGCTGGCTCTAGGTATATAACGACTCGATGTACTTAGTAGTTCTCTCTGAATCAGCAATCCTTTCCCACATCTTCTCTCGTATTTACTGGGGTTCCAATACCTCCTCAAGACTAGCTCCAGGTTAGTTCTTCTTTATTATCGACCCAGCTTCGATACAGCAATAGAGGGTTTCTCTTCGTTCGCAGTCTTCTGAGGGACGAAATAGTCTGTCGCGACGTTCTCGGCATCAATCGAGGGGCATTTCTCGCCCTTGTTAAGGAACTTCGCGCTCGCACTCGGTTTGGAGACCGAGAAAGCTGTCAGCCCATCAGCCTCACGAAAATTGAAAAGGGGTAAAACGTGGGTGATTTGGGGGTACATGTTCGCCCCGTTCGCCACCTTGGGCTACCCTCGTTTTACCCCTGCAGATGTTGTGTTTTGTGCGGATTTACCCACTTTGGTCAGACGGGCAAAACGAGGGTAGCATCGGGCTGGGTCTGTACCGGCCGCGAACCGCGAAAGTAAGGGAGCAAAAGACCATATCCATTCCAGTGTCTAACATACATACACGACATACATAACACGACATACATAACATACATACATCTAACAGAGCAGCGAGAGGGGTTAGTGATGGAAGATATGTCGTCGGAACGTCGAATTGTCGCTGTGTGATGTGCCCTATGAGACTGTTCTGAACGAGAGGAGAGGAAAGAAGCGCAGACAGAGAGGAGAGCAGAAGAGAGACAGACGGGGAAGGCAGCAGACGGGGAGGGAGGGCAGCAGCGGGGTTGGCAGCAGACGGGGTTGGGGTAGGGCAGCAGACGGGGAGAGGGTATCAGACGGGGAGGAGGGCAGCAGACGGGGAGGAGGGCAGCAGACGGGGAGGGAGGCAGCAGACGGGGAGGGAGAGCAGCAGACGGAGAAGGAGCGCAGACGGGGAGGGATCACGGGGGAGGAAGCAGACAGGGGGTGGAGTAGAAGGAGAAGGGGGCAGACGGAGGGTAGCAGACGGGGAGAAGCAGATGGGGAGAGGTTAGAGAAGGAGAGTTAGCAGGGCAGTGGAAGTGTTAGGGCAGCACAGGCGCACAGCAAGGGGCGCCGAGGTCGGCCTCGTCTTCGAGACCGAGTGCGCCGTCGTCGAGGTCGGGCGTCGAGCCCTGTCGTGTGGTGCGTGGTGCGTGGTGCGTGGTGCGTGGTGTGCGTGGTGGAAGGTGGAAGAGGAGCAGAAATTTTCACCAAGTATCGATCTTCGCTGTATTGTAATCTAGTTGTATAGGAATCTAGAGAGTTGTAAGCCGGGCTGTTGGAACTACAAATTTAGAGTGGCCGATGACGCAAGGGCAGAACTGTATCGCCGGAAGGGCAAGTTGAGGCAACCATCGTTTTACCCACAGCGAATTCGAGCACCCGCTTTTTACCCCCAGATCACCCTCGTTTTGCCTATTCTACCCCCGTTTTGAATTTTCCTGAGCATCAGCACCTGGCTATCTTCCTGTACGCCTGTCGCTCGGGTGCAACATGCCGGCTACTGTTCCATACGTTTGGGCATGCAATGGGAACTGTGTCACTGTGCGTATCATATAGACTTAAATTGTGACTAAGGGACACTCTATTTGACCCAAAATTGCTTCACCCAATACCGTGCACTATAGGGCTATTCGTCGTAAAATCCAGTGCCTCGTGGACCCGGCTATGTACAGCGTGTACGTGAAGATGCCGCTCGCGGATTCCCCCATGCCCGAACGTATTCGGGACGATCCTAAAGTCAAAAGTGCATTCAAGGACGTGGTCGGTGCCCTCGACGGGACGCACCTTCCCGCTCGTCCTCCCACTTCCGAACGAGCCCGTTTCAGAGACAGGAAAGGCAACTTGTCTTTCAATGTCATGGCTGGCTGCTCATTTGACCTGCTTTTCCAGTTTGTGGTTGCAGGCTGGGAAGGGAGTGCCGGGGATGGCTACGTGCTGAAAGATGCAATGGAAACATCTGTCAAGATGCCTCAGGGTCGGACGTATCTGGGAGATGCGGGGTTCGGACTAAGCAAGACGGTGCTGGTGCCTTACCGAGGTACTAGGTACCACTTGAAAGAATGGGCGAATGGTAATGCCAGGTGAGGAGTTTAATTCCAGGACGCTCTATTGGCTTGTGTTTAATCTGACAAAGACGCAATCTGCCTCAGACCTCGTACTGGCCAGGAACTTTACAATAGGCGGCATGCGGGTCTGCGCAGCGTGATCGAGAGGATCTTCGGGGTCATCAAGGAACGGTTCAAGGTCTTAGTCCTCGGGTCAGACTTCCCCCTGCGGGTTCAGGTTGCTCTCTTCCCGGCCCTGGCAGTAGTTCACAACTTCATCCGCCTTGTGGACCCTGAGGACATCATGTCCGACCGTGAGATCGACACCTGGCTGGAGAGACATGCAAGCCGCAGTTCTCCGAGCACTCAGTATCCACCCATCTTCAAGGACGACAAAGGGGCAGAGGCTAGTCGTACAGTGAGGGCGGATCTCATGTGGACCGCTTACCATGACTCCTAATTGCAATCGAAGTGCTCATGTGGCATGTCTCACACCTTGTTGTGAACATTCTACCACTATACTAAAAGGTGAGACCAGTCTCGACCCAAGTGTCATGGATGATGCATATATCCAACACACCTACCCTTGCTTCTCCCCAGACTTGCTGTCTTACGTCTGGCACATTATGGTCATAGTATGTTCAAGAAAGAAAAGGGAGTGCATATTGATTGTTTTTGGAAGAGAGAGGGGGGAGGGGGGGAGGAGAGGCTACAATTACTTAGATGTAGAGGCTGCGTTAGCAATGATCTCTCGCAGGAATGCAACCCGTGCTTCGTCAAGGTAGGCAAGCGCCCCCCAGGTGGCGAGCAGAGCCGGAAGCTTGCTGACTTCGAAGGCGATGATGCCGAGTTCTGACCCTGAGAAAGTGTCCTTATCACGCTGCATGAGAGCGGACAGGGAAATAGTCGTAGCGTCCGCAGCACTTCGATCCGAGGCCATCTCCTGCTTGTCCATCTCCATCCTAGACTGCTCCAGCCTCACCAAGGCACCGACGGACTTGCCGATGCTGGTGATTTCAACCAAAGCCGAGGGCTTATGCTTCTTGCGGCTTCCCTGGGAAGCCCCAGCGGCGCCACGTTTCTTCTCCTTCTGTATAAACAAACAACAATTCAATTAGTACCAGGTCCCAAAAACGCTAGGCTGCACTAGCCTGGGGTCTGAGCTCTGATGAGCACTACCGCCTAAGCCCAATAGAGCTCGGGTTTGAAGTGTCTCAGATTCTTATTGCACGTGCACTACTCACGGACTCTGTGTCAGATTCGGACCACTCTCCATCCAGAGGCGTCCCATCACTCCCAGCAGCCTCCTCGCCGTCGCTATCGCCGTCGATAGTTATGGGATTTCCCTTCGACGTGGAAGACGCTGCTGGTTTCGGAGGGGCGGTGGGATCGAAGACGTAGTCGCCCGTTGCGGTGCACTCCGCGACGAGATCATCCATCCTGTCGTAATACCAAAGCGAAGTACGCATCCATTTCTTGTATGCGGGTTTAGCCTGCACTTCAACGTAGAGTAGTGATGTTAGACAAGTTTGCCCGACTGCACCCGCTCTGCCTCCCAAACAGCCTGTAGCCGCAGCTCTGACACTCAGAGTCTAGATCTGTTGGATATATGCATCATCCATGACACTTGGGTCAAGACTGGTCTCACCTTTTAGTATAGTGGTAGAATGTTCACAACACACCATCTTTATGGGCTCTGTCCACCATCTTTATGGGGCCAATCGACCATCTTTATGGGTTCAATGTACTATCTTACGGGCTCAATGCACCAAAATTGCGTTTTTTACGGGCTCAATCGACCATCTTTATGGGGTCACTCAACCATAGATCGGGGTCAGTGCCGGGGTGCTCGGGGCGAACCGACCATAGATCGGGACATTCACCCTTTCTCGGATTCCTGATGGAGGATTCTCCCGGGACAGGTCGCGGTATAAACCTGGTTTAGATCCCAGCCATGAGACTTATATTTCTCCAGCCACAATTCTGCTGAAGTCCCTGCCACCAGGTGGCGGGCAAAGATCAATGAACACCACGTGGCTTCACTCAACACCCAGGCAGCCAAAATGACCATATCCAGCACCTCGCCTTCCGCTGGGATGCTCGCAGCCAGATCAAACATAACAATTATCGGCCAGAAGAAGGTCTGGATCGAAAGATGCTGTACTGATAGAGTAACGTGCGCCGTTTTCGAGCCTTTAAAGGTTCTCAGTGACTCAGGAGATGAAAAGCTGAGCTGACAGAGCCTTGCTCTCCGACAGCTCTGCCTCACTCCTGTCACCGCGATGTGCATCATTGTACTAAACAACGAGCATTGATACAACTGGAGACTCATCTTTGATATCTTTTCATACTGTCAAGTGGCTTTGAAGTCCTAGAGATCCTTTCCAAGCGTGGGAATGCTCGAATTAATCATTAATGCATTACAATCATATTATACCTGCTTCCTTCCTTTACATGCAATGAACATCAGTTTGCTAAGTAATACACAACGGAACCGCTGTAGGAGATGCTTGTACTACCTCTTTATACTATGGGAGGCGTCTGGAGGCCAGAGGGTGCTTTCGCGCCGTCGGATGGCTCGACATATTTACATATACATAACAATAATACTGGTTCTTATGCATCCATACTCCATGCTGGACTCGGACAGCTCCATCAAACACGGCATAGGTTCTGTCCAGCGATGCCTGATGTATGGCAAAGCTCCAGTCGACGATTGTTTACATGTTCAGACTTAAGGGTCTTCTCACGGGAAGCATTACCGCGACAATATTGCTTCTTCTCTTACTACTACACATGTAGCTAACATGCGAGAATAGACCAGGCTCTCCATCAGAAAGTCGCAAAAGACGGCTTCATGTACAGCTGTAAGTATCAGCGATGCTCCAGTAGCATTTTGTACCTTCTTTGACGCTTTCTGGCGGAGGAATGACCGTCAGCGTTTGAGGTAGAGTATGCGATAAACAATCAGTTAACACTGAGAACCTGTTTTTCTTACCCTGTGGAGTCAATACTGTTCAGAACACGCTCAAACTTGGCAGGCAAGGTATCTGGGATGATCCAAGCAAATGGGTACCACTTTTGTCATGTGTTGATATCTGAGTGGTTTGACGGTCGAGTATGGGAGTTCACAATTTCCAGACAATGACACGATGTGTAGCCCTAGACACTTCTTGGTGTACCAAGTGCACCTGAGTTTCCGACACCCCCAAAGTCAAAACAAAAATGGATGCGTTCAAAAGGTATGTACATTGCGAGCTCGTAGAGCCTTACAGACTGAGATTTGGATCAGAGAATGGGGTGTGTTAAGGGAAAAATGATATGTATTGAGACGAACAGGATAGAAACAGGATTGAAATATGCCCAGGAGCGTAGAAGAGTCGCAGCAATGCAAGAGAGCCTTCCAGAGAACTAGAGTATCCTAATGAGTCAGGAAAAGCTGTATAGAGAGTGATAAGATGATTTGGGCGGTGAAAAAACAAGGAAGTGTGTACTCACCGTTGATCGGAGGATTTGGAGGCATCTGATGTCGCTGAAACGCAACCAGAGCCTGGAAGGGAACGAAATGAAGCGGAATTGGTATGTAAGTTTGCAAAGATGCTTTGAGAGACGTTTCGGGGGCGTACATACCTTTCTGCAGGTATGAGAGCTGAAAAGGAAACAGGAAGGAAGGGCCTGAACGAGCCCAGAGTGCTCGCAAGGGCGGCATTGGTCCTGGACCGCAGCTGGAAGAAGGAAAGAAGCTGCATTTCAAAAATATACACTATGCAGACAAGTGAGAGGAGTAAGGAATGATCAGGAAGAAGAGATGATGAGCAATCGAGATGGATGGGATGGAAAATGTAAGCATGATCATGCCATTCAATATTCGCCAGTGCACAGAGAGGCGAGGTATGATCCAAATGACCTCAAAATTGACCCAGTACCTCTTCAGGTATCTCTATTATGGATCAGAGACCGTCAGCGTTGGAAAAATGGACGGGAGAAGATATGGAACGGTCAGAGTCACGGCAGAGTTGAGGAATGGGGAGATTTAGTTATCTTTGAAAGGCAGCTGACCGTCAGAATCAGCATCGATCGCGCCCAAAATACACTGAAAGGGAGTCTGTAAGCATCTCAACGGAACAAGCCTTACTTCCGTTATATATGGCTATGGTTATGAAGGAAGTCGTCGAGGACAAGGGAAGGGAGAGGGGAGCAAGGATGAGTGTTTTGGTGCGTTGTCGAGGCGACTGAATGGGAAGTGTCACTAACAGACTTGCCTGCCACCAGGTGGCAGGGAACAGAACCAATTTATTGCTGGTAAAATAGAAGTCTCATGGCTGGGACCACAGCCACATTTCAGCCTTGGTTAACCCAAAAACTACCCTCCTCGGTCAAACAATTAATACTGCAAAATGACCCGAGAGGGGTCGTTTTGGGCGCGAGAGATGAAATAGATCATATCACGTGCAGTTCTACCGCACTGCGTCACCTCCTCGATGCCCCTTGCCCTTCCTTCTTTACTTTCCTGCTCATAGATAGCCATCCACGACAGTCGACAGCAGGATGCATGGAGTACAAGGCACTGACTGGCATCTAAGCCGCTTCGGGTGTGTTTTGGCGGGCCTGGTGCCCATTGGGGCCATCACCTGCCCTTCAAAGATAATAGACACTGACTTTTCCTTCCTCCGGCTCGATAACTAACCCATAGTTCAGGCGATCATCACCTATCCATGTCTTCTGGCTGACTTCTGTTGCTTTGAATGATATTCAGTTCCAGAAGAGCCCAAAGTACAGCTGATTTGGACCGTTTCTTGCCTCCCCGTGCGCCGGCAAAGACTGATGACTTAGACGCTGGCTCACACTTTCCTTCCCGTCCCATTCCCAATTCACTTTCCCTTTCCTCTGCTGCCCCCCTCCTCTTCCCACATTCAGCTATAGTCTATACCTTCGATATCAACCTCTTTTCACCACAATTGATTGCGACCGGGACGTTCTTCGCGCCTTGTAAGTGTCCCTCAGCACTCTTTCATCACTGGCCCATGTTTACTTTTGGGTTACCATTTTACTACAAGGGTACGCACAACCCTCAAACGCCTCACAGAGTAGCGCTGTACACTAACGCGCCATTTCCGCCCATTTTCGCTTGCCTCTATAGCCTGGATGCGCCCTTGGAACCCCCCATGCCGTCCTCGCACCTTTACTGAGGACACTAATCAATGCAAAGAGAGAGAGAAACTTGCGAGAACTTGGGGGGTTGAGCTGAGGAGCTCGAACGACGCGTCCGCCGCTGCGTGCGGTTGGGACTAGCGACGCTATTGGGGAGGGACCACCGCACGGGGAGGTGGGTGGGAAAGCGAAGAGAAAGGACGCGACGCGGAGCACGATGCTTCAGCGATGGAACGATGGTGGAAGAGCGCCAGAAGCAGCAGCTGGCTCTCCAGGCGGGTCGAGGCAGCAGAAATTTTCACCTCATTATCAAAGATCATTCCGCTTCATTTTACCGCGGGACTGCGTACGCCGTGAGACTTGGCAGAGGAATAACGTGACGGTCTCGGGCGGCCCTACGTTACCGCCCCTTCCTGGCGGAAACTGACCAGCCGTCCTCGCACCTTTACTGAGGACACTAATCAATGCAAAGAGAGAGAGAAACTTGCGAGAACTTGGGGGGTTGAGCTGAGGAGCTCGAACGACGCGTCCGCCGCTGCGTGCGGTTTCCCAGCCGGCCACAGGCCACGGCACGGAAAGGCGACAGCGGCATCCCCCAAGGGCGAGCGATAAGCCGTCAAATGAGAAAAGGATTGCAGCGACCGGCCGACCGCATGCCGCAGAGCGTACGCAATCTGCACGCACGGACAGGAAAAGGAATGAGATGTCGATCGTCGATTAGCGGGAAAAGGAAGCAGGAACAGAACTCTGGAACAGGAGGGGTCAGGGGTGAGGGGAGCCGGGAGAGACGAAGCAGTGGGGTCAAGGAAGAGAACTGAGAGGCAGAGAAAGAAATGAAGGGAGTGGGATTGTTAGCCGTGAGTAGGGTCGACATCGGCAAAAATACGACCGGCAGAGACGTAGAGCCGTCGGAGGTAGATCAGGTACGCATCTGAGGCCCATCGCCCGTGGCGTCGGATATCAATATCAGGGACGCCCGTCGCCAAATAGAACGTCGTACCCCCAATGCGGAAGCAGTGCCCTGTGATGGTGGGACGGCCGGCGGCTTGTAGCGCTCGATTGACCGTGGTGGTGCAGAAGTCAGAGGTCATTTCTCGCACCCGGCCATTTTTGTCGATGTATGCGAATGCACCGGCCGAGGCAGGAACATCCTCGTTGGCCCGCAGATGGAATTGGACGGCCGCCAGTGGACAGAGGTCGGGAGAGGGAGCCTGTCGGGCAGCAATGAGATCAGAGCCGTCCGTACCTTGGACTTTGTCCTGTGGCAAGTGAAGGACAACCGTCGGGGCAACCGACCCGCTTTCCGAGCGCAGCGTCCAGTGTGAGCGCAACGACCGTAAAGCTGATAAAACCTCTGGCTTATGAGACTCGACAGTGAGCTCTCCCAGCCGAGCGAGTCCGAAAAAGGCAAACGACACACAGGCCCACACAGCTGCGAGTGCTCGATCCGAGTTGACATTCAGAGCCGCCCGGATAATGCGAAGGTCGTCCAGGCGCACAGGATCACGAGAGGGAAGCGGCTCTGGTTGGAGGATCTTTGCGGCCCGACCCAGACACTGGCAGGTGTCGTCGTCGATGTTGAATGGGAAACCGTGTATTTTATGCCAGAGTTCTAGGGCCGACCGCCGCTTGGACTGCGTCGAGGCCCGGAATTCGTCTAGCTCGGTCATGAAGAACCGGAGAAGTGCGGGCTCGGACGTGGGAAGACGTTCGGTGAGCGGAACGTCGTTTGCATCGCACCATCGCAGGAAAACACGGACACCGCTGGCGTATTTCTTGAGAGTGGAGACAGCGACCGAGCAGGACAAAGCTACCTGCAGGCGCCAACGATCCGCAGGCAAAAGACGCCCCCATCGTTCGCTGACCTGTTCCGGCAACGGACCCATCAGAAGCAAGACGTCCTCGGCCGCAAGAGCCTCAGCACGAGCTGCGGACAGAGGAGATCCTGGAAGGACAGCCCGCGCGGCTTGATGAAGCCGCTTAGTGGCGGCGGAACGGCGACGGGTGGTGCGGGCAGGGGCCAGGGGAGCAACTGTGGACGGTTGTGCACGTTGCGTCCGGGAGGATACCCGCGAAGCTGTCGGGGCCTGTGGCAGGGGCGAGGTGGAGCCAGAAGCAGCGGGGGCGCGCGAGGACGTCACCAAGGAATAAACGGAAAAGGGAGATGCTTCTGCTGGGGAAGATGTAAAGACCGACGCCGCACTGAAGGAAATGGATGGGGAAGGGTAGAAAGTAGAAAAGGAAGAAGAGGAGACGTCGTGGAGCACTGTGGTGTGGAGGGCAAGCGAAGGCTGAAAAGATGAGTGGTCGAAAGACAGACTGTGAGAAGGCGAAAGTGGTGCATGGAGGAAGTGATGTGGCATCATGATGGAAGGGGTGAAGGCGAGATCTGCCGGACCGTATACCGGAACGGGCTGGTCTATCTGAAGGGATAGAACAATGGGAGCCGTTGATGGGCCGGGACTGTCGACGCATTCCTCCAACGGCTCGGACAAGAGGAATGGCCGCCCGAGAGCGCTCATGCACGGGGCAGGACCCCAGCGATATAAGGCCAGGGATCCTGCAGCTGGAAGGGAAAAGGTAGGTAGCCGCTGACGTCGCCCCGAGAGACGCGATCGGCGGGGTTTGATTTGGTGTCGACGTACGTGGCGCTGATCTCGATGCCCAAGGACGCGATCCGTGAGAACATTCGGCTGAAACAGTCATTGACCTCACCAGAGGCAGAGCGTCCCTTCATCCACCCGTGTAAGACGCCTTGATTGTCCCCGAGGATGCGCAATACACAATCGGATTCTCCGAGCAGGATCGCGGCGTTCACCAGCGCCTCCATGGCCCACGCCTCGGCCGGGCCCATGTCGTAGCCCTGAATCTGCTTCCAGCCAGGCGGGAGAGGCCAGAATTTGGCGAACTGACCACAGATGATCCCCAAGCCGGCGTCGCACGCATCAGATGCGTATAAGGTCGAGGTGACTCGGGCAGGGGGGAGAAAGCAGCGGCGGATGGGCGTGGTCGACAGGAACTGTTGCCACGCCTTCAACTCGGCAAGTGGGGATGATGGCAGGTGTAGGTGGACGTAGGGTGCGTGAAGTCGACGACAAAAGCCCAGAAGGTGGTGCAGCTGACAGCGCTGACCTGGGGAAAACTGGCAGACTCGGAAAAGGCAGCCAATCAGCTTGTCCATTTCGGTCCGGTTGACTTTCCGACGGGGATGATCGATGATCTCGGTCGCTCGTGCGAGGTATTTGGTCCGTTTATCCTCAGGGAGCGTCATCGTCATTGTGTCCAAATCCCACTCGACACCAGTCATGGTAAACTGCCGCGAAAAATTGAATCCTTTCTTTTCTGGAGGGTGCAGTGGCCATCCCAAGCGCTGGAGTTCGGAACGAACCTGAGTTTCTGTGATACCGGAGGCAGGACCACCAGGCCGGATCGAGCTGATGTCATCCACCCAGGCCCTTAGCTGGATTCCGGGGAGGCGTACCGCGACTATGTCCGACGAACAGTCGACGCTCCGACCAAAGATGGCGCAGATAGCCTTGTGACCAAACGGACTAGATGCTCGCACATAGTTGCGATTCTCTCCAAGCCGCACGCAGAGATGAGGACGCTGAGTGGGGTGAGTGGAGATGTTGTAGAAGGCCTCTTTGATGTCGACACCCATAACATCGGCCTGCCGAGGGAGGGATCGATACTGTCGAGGAAGGAACAAAAGGTAGAAAGGGACAAGGAAAGAAATGAGCACAGTGCACACCAGGAAAATAAAAGGAGAGCACCAAGGATGAGGAGACCATGACAGGGAAGCACTGAAGTCAGGGGTGTGAGGGGATGAGCTTCTCTGGCACCCCAGGGCCCGGAGGCGGCGCCCAACGGTAGTGACTCTGAGATGCGAGTGGGCGGCGAACCGCCAGGAGCAGATTGGCGCGACTGGCATCGACCCGCGTCCTCAACAAGGACTAGGAAGCGGAAACGGTGAAGGGTGACTCCGGAGGAATCCGAATTCCAGCGAGAGCACGACCCACGCGCACATAGGCGGCAAGAGCATGATGGAATCAGAGAAGGAGGAAGCACCAGCGGCATGAGGACGCCGTTGGAGGTCAAGGGAGGTTGTAAGAGGGACGCAGCCCAAGGGCGGCATAAGGAGCCGTGAAGACGCGAGACAAGGCAGGCAGAAAATTGCAGCTGCGAGAAGTGCCACGGAAGCAGATGCAGGGGAGGCAGCAGTCGTGACGACGGCATGAGGGGCCGAAGGGATACGAGACGGGAACACAGCCCGAGAAAACGATGCAGAGCCGGAGTAGCGACAAAAGGAAGGGGCAGGCGCGATGGGAAAGGGATGTATGCGGAAGCAGAGCATTGGCAGGGGAAAAGGAAGACGAGAACGCAGACACTCACGAGTTCAATTTGCTCGTTGATGGTGAACCACCGACAGAAGAACAGTTTGTTGGGGACGAGAGAATTGATGGAAGGCACTTCTTGAGCAAGTCGAGACTGAGAGGAGGAGGGACGTTCCCGCTGGAACCGGGGGTGACCCAGGTCTTCGACGACCCGGTCTTTGGCGGCTTTGTGTGTCGTGGCAGGAGTGTGGATAACACTAAGGGGCGCAGAGCGCCAAGGACCCACTGCCGCCATGTTCGCGTCGGTGAACGGGCCAAAGGCACGACCGAGCTGGATCTCGGCATTCATCCACTCTTGAACGACCCGAGTCTCGCGCTCATCCAAACGGTTCTGTGGAAGGAACTGGTGGACGGGGGGAGGGGGGAGACCAAGCCAAAATCCAAACTCGATCTGATTGGGTATATCGTCGTATTCGAGCTGCAAATCCAGAGGAAGCTCTGCGATCCCCTTTCGCCACTCAACGTGGTCGAGGGGGGTAACCACTGTCGTGTATGCGGCTCGCACCGCCTCAGGTCCTCCCTGCTCAGCAATTAGGCCCTGGGGCTGACAGAAAGGAATTGCCGGCGCTGCCGAAGGCTGCAGGCACAGTGGTGCCAAGAGGAAGAGGTGGTTGCTGAGATGAGGTGAACGCAGGACCAGATGAAACGGTCGGCATGTGAGCGTTCGTGCTTGAGGCAGCATACTGGGTGCAAATTCCCGTGCAAGAACGATGTTCCAAGCCACATTTCGAGCAGTAGTGACCGTACGGGCACTGGAGGGTGCTGGAATCGACGGAAGATAGACCAAAGGCTCTTGGACGGCTTGAACTGCACGCCTGATTGCTGTTGAAGTTGAGGCAAACGTTTTTCTCCTTGCCGAGCATGCGCCAGCCGTTGTTGCACCGATACAGAAAGGAAGAAGCCAGAGAGTTGCACGTCTTCCAGCGATGCGTTGTTGTGTAGGTGCAGCATATGGGGCACCAGATGGGGTGTGCAGGGTATTGAGAGCTGGAGGATGAAGCAGCTGGAGGATTGCCAAAAGAGACGTTGTTGATTCGAGGCGCCTTTCGCTTCGGCGAGGATGGCGCAGTGACGGACTGGCTGAGAGCTTGGACCGGTGCCGTCCAAGACTGGTGAATTTTCGCTCGATCAACGTATGGAGCATCGAAGAGGCGACCCCATGGAGATTGAAGCACGCCTTGCATGTCGATGGTCTCTCCGCGAGCTCCACGGATCGCGGATGCGGACAGGATGAGCAGGGGCTGATTGATGCTTCGGATATCGAATCGCATCCGAGTTGATGTTTTTCGACAACCGGCAACTTCTTGGCGGACTCGACGATCGTACTCCCGGAATATGTCCCAATTTGAGCCGTGAACGCGCGTCTGGACCGCGAACACATGGCCTCCGTAGACGGCAGCCTCGTGAGCGCCGAGAGCTGGATTGTCCGCGGCTTTGTTGAGCAGCACCGTGTAGAACGAACTTGCTTGAATCCACTCCGCGAACGGAAGGAAACGGTCGGTGTTGAGCCACTCGTCCAGGGCCCGCGCAGAGTTTGAGTGGGCCGAGTTGGAGTCAAGCGGGAGCGAGAAAGGCATCCGAGATCCGAGGACGTAAGCAGAGATTCCGTAAAGCGTGAGGAGAGACAGGGGAACTTGGTGACCGCCGCGGTGAAGCTCGATGAGATCGGGGGGAATCGGGTATGGACAGTCGGGGAAGGGGTAGACCACAGTCGATGATGCTGCGGCAGAGTTCGGGTCGAAGTTGAAAATGCTGTCAACTGGACCAGAATTAGAATGGGCAGTAGAACCTGACCCAGAACCGCCCACACCATTTTGGCTTTGAGTCGGGTTACCGGAAACTCCAAGACCATCGGGAGCTGAAGCAGAGGTGCTTGACATGGAACGATTTGGAAAGCGAAGAGAAAGGACGCGACGCGGAGCACGATGCTTCAGCGATGGAACGATGGTGGAAGAGCGCCAGAAGCAGCAGCTGGCTCTCCAGGCGGGTCGAGGCAGCAGAAATTTTCACCTCATTATCAAAGATCATTCCGCTTCATTTTACCGCGGGACTGCGTACGCCGTGAGACTTGGCAGAGGAATAACGTGACGGTCTCGGGCGGCCCTACGTTACCGCCCCTTCCTGGCGGAAACTGACCATGACCCGAATTGTCGGTTTTGGGTGAGCATCTCGCATGGCTTCCTATTTCCACTTCCTTTCCACTGATAGCAATACAACACGCTCTCAGACAGATATTTCCTGGCTCGTATGCATATACTGGCTCCCATGAAGCTCCTCTCATGTCTCTGCGACCTCCCAGTAGATCTCAGCATATGCCATTTCTGTTTGGGGTCATGCCGCTCTTCCTTTGCTACTATTTTCCCTGCCCCGCTCCATTGTTGATTCGATTCTCAGTCTGAAAGGCTCTATGAGCTCGCAATGATCATATGCATTGTCTGCATTCGGTTTTCTGTTGTGTTCTAAGATGTTGAACAACCAGGAGGGCTTCGTATCATACAGGGGTGGATCAATGGATTACAGGGAAGTCCGGGAACATCACACTCGACCATGCAACCCTTCAGGTTTTAATACAACATAAAAATGGTGTCCACTTGCTCATAGTATCCTAGAGACCTTGCCTTCCAACTTTGAGAGTGTCCAGAGCAGTATTGGCCGAGGGGTGACCGCCAACATTTGAGGTAGGCTATGTGATTCACAATCAGTTAAGACTGAGAACCTGTTTTTCTTACCCTGTGGAGTCAATACTGCCTAGAACACGCTCAGAATTGGCAGGCAAGGTCTCTGGGATGATCTGAATAGAGGGGTACCATTTTTGATGTGTGTTGATTTCTGAATAGTTGTATGGTCGTGTATGGGAGTTCACGATTTCCAGACAAGTTCACGGCGTGTAGCCCTGGACACTTCTGGGTGTACCAAGTGCACCTGAGTTTCGAACACCCCAAACCTCAACACAAAAATGGATGCGTTTGAAAGATATGCTCATAAAGAGCTGATAGAGCCATTCAGACTGAAATTTGGATCATAGAATGGGGTGTGGCAAGTGAAAAATGATAAGTATTAAGAAGAATAGGATAGAAACAGGATTGGCATATGCCTAGGAGCGTAAAAGAGTCGCAGCAACGCAAAAGAGCCTTCCCGAGAACCAGAGTACCCTATGGAGTCAGAAAATACTGTATAGAGAGTGTTAAGATGATGTGGGCGGTGAAGAAACAAGAAAGTGTGTACTCACTATTGATCGGGGGATTTGAACGTATTTGGCGTCGCCGAAACGCAACCAGAACCTGGAAGGAGACCAGAGATGGCGGGAATGGTATATATGTATACAGAGATGCTCTGTGAGGAAATTTGAAGGCGTACGTACCGTCCTGTAGGTATGGGAAGTGAAAAGGAGACGGGCACCAGGAGCAAAAAGGGCTGAATGAGATCAGAACGGTAGCAGAGGAGCAGAGTGGACGCGAGAAGAGAGGAAAAGAGCTGTATTCCAAAACACTATACTGTGAAGACATATGGAAGGATTAATGGATGATCAGAAAGAAGAGAGGATGAGTAATCGAGATGGATGGGATGGAAAATGTAAGCATAAGCATGTCTTCCAAATGTTACAAGCACACAGAGAGACGAGGTATGATCCAAAAGACTTGAAAATTTATCCAGTTACTCATGAAGTATCCCTGCTAAGGATAAGAAACAGTCAGAGTTGGAAGATATACGGGAGAAGGTATAAGAAGCGTCAGAGTCATGGCCGAATGGGAGGAGAGTCAGAGTTAGTCATCTTTGAGAGGCAGCTGATGGTCAGAGTCAGCATCAATCGCGCGCAAACGGCATCAGAAGCGACTTCATCACTGCCTCAACGACTCAGGCCTTGCTTTACACTGCATGACTCTGCGTGTGTGTGGATGCCATCGAGGCAAGAGCAGGGAAAGGCATGGTTGCGAGGAGTTAGTATGCAGAGTGACGATCATGATCATTGTTTGGCCTTCCAAGGCAAAAACACCCCGCCTCGGGTCAATTCTGTGTAAGAATTACTGGACCGAAAGGGGTAGAATTTAGGTTGGCCATAGGTGCACATTTATGTGGAAACCTTTCCGGAGGATTCACAGGTCGGGAGGAGGACGATACTTACATAGGTGGATCGGTGGGGTGGAAGAAGGAAAGAGCTCAGCGCTCAGCGCTCAGCGCTCAGCAAGGAGATATTGGCCAAGGCCTCGATTTGATTGATTGTTGCTCTATGCCTTCCGATGACAATTCCGATGACGATAAAGATCCCACAGCACACTGTTGTTCGTTCCAGGGTCGTCGTTCACGACTTCTGGACCCGGTACCACGCCAGACCGGCAACGGCACCTCCGGCGATGTTGAGCCATGGAGGCGACGAGAAGAATTGAGAGCCAACGAAGCTGCTGGCCACCACCACCGTCCAGAATGGATCCGAAGTCAGAGGGCCGCTCATCGTTTTCTGATCGCGCAAGCCTGTGGCAGACTGGTAGATGTATCCGACTGCGATAGGATCAAGAGAAGTTCAGTGACTGAGCAAGCAGGCATTTCAAGTTGTGACAGCCGAGTGGAAACGCAGCGTACATACCGATGAAAAGCTGATACGTGGCCGAAAAGACGAGACCGGAGGCCGCAGCGTTGAGGCCTCGCAGAGTGCTCCGCACAGATTGCTGCTGGCGGAACTTGGAGTACACAGGGAGCAGAGCCAGCTTGAGAATGATGCCCGGTGAGAAGATGCCAAGCCAGCCCAGGATGGCGCCGAGAGCGGGATTGGTGTTGACAGCGAGAACACCGCAGAACGCGGCAAAGTTGAAGTTGGGACCTGTACATAGAGAAGGGGTTTAGCCGTTTCCTGCTTTGCTCTCGGTCCTCTCACACCTTGACTGAAGTCATACCTGGGAAGGCCTGGAGGATGGCAAATCCAATCAAGAAGTCGCGATCGGTGATCCAACCTGTTTGTACGACGTATGCCCGAAGTAGAGGAATCACCACAGGGCCTGTGCAGATGAAGGAATTGATCAGCATTCAGGCATTTCAAGCCACGACTCTTGATTCCCCGAACGTACCGCCTCCAAAGATGATCAGGCCAGCGATAACCATGTTCGTAAACAAAGCAAACGATCGTGGAACCAGGTCGAGGTTGGCCCGGACCACAAGAATCGTGACGACGAACACGATGAAGAAGAAGAAGAGTGCAAGGGCGGCCTTGTATGGAAGGACCATGAACTTATCCTCCGTCTCGGCTTCATCCTGATCTTGTCCGACGCGGCCGTCTGCTGCCGGTCTGATGATTGGAGAGCCAGGAGGAGAGAGCGGACCGGAAATCGGTCCGGTTGGAGACTGGGAGCTCTCCTCCGCTGTGGGTGTCGCAAGGGAAGCACTGGAACCGAGGTGGCGTTGCTGTGTACTGGTTCCGTTCTTAGTCGACATGTTCCCTGGCGAGTCCGGTCGCACGCCGTTTGGGTCAGTGTGCTTAGGAAGCGCAGTGTGTTCGATATCCGGAGTGATTGCATCTGTGCCCGGCGTAGGGCTGGGAGCAGAAGATCTTTGGGCATTCCGCTTCGCACGCTCCGACCGTTTGTGGAAGGCCTTCTGGATCGGCGTCAATGCGAGATGCCGGTGGTCAAAGGATAGGGTAACTAATCCGCCAGTGACGATGAGAATGGGGTACATCTGCAAGGCGCAATACGACGATCAGATTGTTCCAGAAAGCGTGAACAGGGGCATTGATGAAGAAGTCAGCGTTCCATGCTCACCCAAGGCGGATCTGGAGGGGAAGGAGATCCGTAGAGAGGAGACAGATTGTCCGTGTCAAAGGAGCTCCGGAAGGGTCGAATTAGTCACCGACCTCACTCACGATAGCAGATACCAAAGCTGGCGCTTGCCACGAGCACAAGGCGAGTCAAGCGATCTGTGATACAGTTGAGAGAAAGCTGGTATGCGGCAAGAGCGATCAGACCAACGGCCGCAGCGTTGACTCCGCTGAGCAGGGCAAGAACGCTTTTCGGAAGCTCATCCGGCAGATGACGGACTCCCACACCGAGCACGGCCATTCCAAGTGCACCCGGAAGTCTGTGAATGGGCAGAATGACCAAGAGATCAGCGTATGATGTGAGGGACGTCACATCGGTCCTTCCCTTCCTTGCACTCACGACCAGCACAGGAAGGCCAGCAGACCCGACAAGGTCCCATTGCGGACCAAGGCAATGGAGAAGGCCAACTGCGTCGACCCTGGTCCAGGCAACGAGTGGCCCAGCGTAAACAGGTCGAGAAAGGTGGTCATGTCGACCCACTGAAGCTCCTCGACGAAGCGCTTCTTCAGGATCACGACGTGAACCCCTGGCCCCCCGAAGGAGGTGAAGCCGAGGTGCCAGTACTGCGATATCGTCTCTGCGAGCCGGACAGTCAAGGACCGTCGTGCCAAAGCCATGGCTTACTTAGAGTGCCGGCCGGGCGCTTCGACTGTTAGAGAAGGAGACTGGAGGAAGTGGAGGAGACGGAGAGCAGAGAGGAGTGGGAAGAGGAGGGGAGGGACGCAGCGAAGGAGGCGGAGAGCAGGACATATGTACCCCCACGGCCCCACCACAGGCCCAGTAGAAGGGCAGCCTGGACGCAACTTTCTACAGCTTCCTTGGCTGAAGAGATGTCGTGACATCGTACACAAAAGGTGAAATGGGAGTCATCTTGCATGACTGGGCGGGCGGGAGTCAGACCGAGTCATGGCTGTGGCCTGTGCCCTGTTGGGACTTGGCATAATGCTCGTCTGGTACATCGTGAGCGCGGGCAATCTGCTGATGCGCTGATGCGCTGATGGTCGACGGCATAAGGAAGCCTGGAACTCTCATGCACGCATGCGGCATGCACGACGAACCCCGCGCACTAGAGCTCAGTAACACTGCATCGGCACCAGTCCCGCACTTGTCCCGCACCGATCCCGCTTTCGCTGGTTAGGTGCGGGATAGGTGCGGGTCCAGTTTTACTGAGATTAGATAATCGGCCGAGAGCAAAATCTAACCGCTAACACGTGACTCATTCAGTCGCGTGGCTTTTCAGGCATCCGCTTTCCATCCCCTATATGTCCTGATTACCGCCCTCTCTTTATCACTTACATGTTGTAGTGGCCAGGACTCACGCGCTCACGCTCAATGGCGCTTCACGCTCCCCGTCTTACGCTTCCCGTATCATCCTCACGTATATCGTCTCGCGCGACGCGCGTGCCAGCGTCTCGGGATCCTGCCTAATTTGAAATAGCAACAACTCGACAACTCTGCCAAGCATTCCTGCGTTCCTGGCTTTGTTATTTGAAATAAAATCCCCGCGTAACCTGCTGCCTGGATGGTGGCGTTAATTTATATTAAGGTTTTGGAACAAAGGGAAGTTGTGTTGTTGTTGTTGTTGTTGTCAAAGGTGGCGTTTGGAGCCTGCAGAACAGGGGCGCGTCCATGCATGCTGGTCTTTGTTCGACCGCGTCGCCCAGACAGGTCATGGGCTTCGCCATGTGGAGGAGAGTCTCAAGAGTCTTGATAAGTGTCGAGAAGAAAGTGCGATGGTCGAGGACGACGGTAACCGTCTCCACGACCTCGACCATCCGCACCCTTCTCGCCATCCCCTCTCTCACCTGTTCCCTACCTTTTCGTTCTTTTCTCTACCTTACACACACACCTTACAATCCCTCATCTCCCTTTTACACGTACAGACCCCCCCCCAGATCGTCCAGATCACTGACCGTCCATATCCCAGATCGTCCAGATCTCAAACTCGTCCGAGCGTGTCCAAGACCAACCGTCCTCAAGATCTCGTCGCCCAGACAGACCAGTACCATAGGTACGTCCAGTCCGGACCGTCCATTGCCCAGAGTAGTCCGCTCAAACTGACCAGTCCTACCCCGTCCTGTCCTGACCACAGTCCCACGCCAGCCCGGCCAAGTGTCCCCGAGCACGACTGAGTCACATCTCACACACCCTTGTGCGGCAAGGTACGCGTCCGCGTTTGACCAATCCACATCCAGCCCAGGGCGGCATGACAGAGAACTGACCACCATCACCCAACACCCCACTCTTCCATAGTGACAGCCCGTCTGATGAACCCGGACGCCCCGGCACCGGCACCTGCTCAAGGAGCAGCAGCACCAGCCCAAGCGGCGGCAGCACCAGCCCAAGCGGCAGCAGCACCAGCCCAAGCGGCAGCAGCACCGGCCCAAGCAGCGGCAGCACCGGTTCAAGGGGCAGCAGCACCGGGACAAGCAGCAGGAGCACCTGCCCAGCAAGTCGCCCAAACAAACGCCGCCCAAGACCAACAAGACCCGCAGGACCGTCAGGCCCCAGCGAACCAAGCACAGGCGGCAGGCCCCGCAGCAGACGCTGACCGTCAACCTCGCCGAGAAGGTGCAGAGAACGACCAAGGCATCGACCCTGACATCAACGACCCTGACCTCAACGACGTCCCAGAGGGCGAACAACACCGACACGAAGGACTCGACATTACTCCGGAACAGCTGGCCGAAGCTGAGGTCCTGACCGCCAACCGCAAGACATGGATCCAAGAGCTGGCCCCAGAGCTCGACAAGAAGGCCCGGAAGGACCTGACCGAGCTCGCCCACAACGTCATCTTCACCTCGGAGCACACGGCAAGGGACGCCTTCGAAATGTCCCTGGCCAACATCCAACACCGCCGCCAAATCCACGAGGCCCTCGGGCGGGAGCTGAACACTTCCTCGGACTCGATCGAGCCAGACCCAGCCCCACCAGCACAGAAGGCGCCCAGCCTCGCTGCAGCACATCCCAAGAAGCGACAGGCTTCGGAGGAGGTCGACAAACGGGCCAAGAAGCGTCGGACGTCCAAGGGCCGGTCGAAGAGGAAGGGCAAGTCCAAGTCCCGGACCAAGGACTCCTCCTCGGACAACGATTCGTCCACAGACTCATCTTCCTGCTCGTCCTCGTCGCAACGATCCTTCTCCTCGGACGACAGTTCCGACTCGGAGGACAGCTCGGACGAGGAAAACCCGAAGTGGGTTGCCGGCAAGAGCAACTCCCGCGTGTGGGGTTCGCTCAACATACCAGACCGAGTGGCGAGAAAGGTGGACAAGGGGGAGTATGTGGACTTGTGGTGGTTCACACCTCAGTCATTGAAGCTGAAACACGAGGAGAAGAGTCGGAAGCATCTCACATTGGAGGGAGGGACACTGCGCACGGCCGAGCCCGCCAAGCCGTCCGGCTTCCTCGAGGACGAGGACCTCGATTGGGACGACTTCCTATATGCGATCGACAAGTGGATGGATACCATGGAGGACGAGGACATCGGGCTCAAGACCAGGAAGGCCTGGGACCGGTTCAATTCCAAGGTCCGGAAGCACCAGCAGCGGGAGAAGCCGCGAGTCAAGAGGGCCCTGCAGATCCTACACCAGTGGCAGCGCAAATGCTTCGCACACGACACGCGCCAAACGAAGAACAAGCGCAAGAAGATCCGCCGGGATACCAAGCTGAGCGACGCGGAGAAAGCGAAGAGGCTCGACGTGCTACGCCAGTTCGACCCGGAGGTCTGGCCGAAGAAGAATTTCAAGCGCATCCTCAAGGAACTCAAGGAGCGCTCCGACGACCGGGTCGAGAACGAGCTGGCGCTCTTCAAGGCAAGTGTGGCGGCCGGCTTCACTCACTCCTCCACCTCAGCTGGTCCCAGCCGCAAGACAAACTCCAGCGCCCCGCCGAGCAGCCCTCACCCGTCCAATCGCAACTCGTCCAAGCCCAAGGGCCAGCAGTCCTTTCGGACCGGTGGAAACCCGCAGGACCGTCCCTGCGGCCGCTGCGGCTCGAAGTCTCCCCACTCTCCTCGCGCGTGCATGGCGGAGGTCCTCGCCGCCGACCCGTCCCGCCCCACCTTCGCGACCAACAACCAGCACGGCCAGCTCATCAAGCGAGATGGGGGCCAGCGGGTCTGCACGGGGTACAACTACACCACGTGCCAGTACCCCGCCTGCACACACGCCCATGTCTGCTCCCTCTGCGGAAAGAGTTCCTGCCAGGGACAGCGATGCCCCTTGGTCACCGCAAACCCTCCTCCGTCGGGCGCGGCGGCTGGATCCTGAGGGATGGAGTCGTGCTCTGCGGAACCACGGCCTTCTCGGACAATACCACCAAATCGTCCCAGCCCTCCGAGAAGGTATCAACATCGGCATTCAACCGCCGGTACGGACGTACATTGCTGCCCACCATCTCTCAGCTACATCAAACGCTGCAGAGGTGGAGAGAATTATTGCGAAGGAGTTGGAGTTGGGAAGATACTCCGGACCCCACGAGATCGAAGACGTCCGCCGCATTGTCGGCCCCCACTTCCAAACATCACCACTCGGACTACGACCGAAGCCGAACGGCAAGTTCCGTCCGATTCAAGACTTCAGCCACGACCCCAAACCCCACAGCGACACACCAGAAACCTCCATCAATGCCCAGCTACACCCCGACGAATGGCCCACCACCTGGAACTCGTTCCGTGACATGTGCGCGGCGATCCTCCGACACCCAAGGACAGCACAGGCCTTTGTCCGAGACGTGGTGTCCGCCTTCCGCCAGATCCCCATGCACCCTTCCCAATGGGCGGGGACCGTCGTCGAATGGAACGGCGCCTTCTATGTCGACCTATTCCTCGCCTTTGGCCTCGGACCGGCCTGCGGAGTCTATGGGTTGTTCGCCGATGCCTTCGCGGACATCGTCCGGGCGGAAGGACTTGCGACCACAGCACACTGGGTGGACGACAACGTCTTCATCCGCGTCCTTCAACGAGACCTCCCCCGCGTCAACATCAAACGCAAGCTCCTACACAAGACCATCAACGGCGGACCGCAAAGACGTGGCGGTCGACTCTTCTGGACCTCCGCCGACGGAGTCGAGCACACAGAGAACTACGCCCAGCCGCTCAAATCGCAGCCTGGGGCAGAAGACGGCTACAACTGTAGCCTGGCCGACATCGACAGAATCTCGGCGCAGCTGGGGTGGCCGTGGGAGCCCGAGAAGGACTCCCCATGGTCTACCATCTTCAAGTACGCGGGGATCGTATATAACATCGCGACCAGGGAAGTGGCGCTCCCAGAGTCCAAGCGGGAGAAGTACCTTGCCACAATTGCTGAGACGAGGGAGCAGGCAGCGGCACAAGGCGGCCGACACCAACTCCCCGTCATTGAGAGACTCCACGGCCAATGTCAGTGGGCGAGAAACGTTTACACCGAGGGGAAGTGGCACCTGGCCGGCCTACAGGCGTTTATCAAGACGGCCAGTCAGGATCGGAAACTGCGCCATCAGTGGCGGCATGGGGGGAAGAAGTTGGCCGACGATATCGACTGGTGGGAGCGCACCTTCCGCTGTCAGGACAACACGTGGCGCTCCTTCGACCCCGCCACGCCCGTGGACATCGACTGTTACTGCGATGGATCAACTTCCTTTGGAGTCGGCCTCAGCATTCAAGGGCGCGAACGCGCATACCCGCTCAGGGACGATGCGGTCGGCCACACCGACATCAAAATCGTCGAAGCCCTCGCCCTGGAGCTTGCCGTTTTCACTGCCATCGACCTGGGCTACACTGATTGCCCTCTACTGGTCCATACGGACAACACTGCGGTCCTTGGCGCCTTCAAGAAGGGCAGGATGGCGGCAGCCGGCCCAGACGAGATCCTCCGCCGAGTTGCGGTTCACGAAACCAGAGCTCGCCTCACGATCCACCTCCGGTGGGTCGACACAAAGAGCCAACGGGCAGACCCCCCGTCCCGCGGCCTCATCTCGTCCAACCTCCCCCGCCTCCCTATCCCGAGCATGGATGCAGAGCTGGGCAAGTGCTTCCGGCCGAGCTGGTAGTCGGGGACAACCTGCTGGCGGCGGAGACGGAGAAGATCCGCCGGAGAAGAAGGGCCGGGCCCCAGAGAGGGGGCACGCGGTCCGAACGAAGGTCCTCAAGACGGCCAAGCCTTGGTGTCATCTGCTGGAGGACTGGAAGGAGAATTCGATCAAGACACGGACACCACAGACGCGCCCGGGACGCCAGGAACTCACGTATGTTCCCCACCCCTCGTGCCCCAACACCCTCGTCCACCCCCACACCAGAGTCCAGCGCTCTCAAGCCCACGAAGTCGTCCTTCGCCAGTGGAAGCGGCCTGCCCTTCGTGCCACCGAAGCCGAAGAAGAGGAACGGACCAAACAAGCCAGGGAGCTACCGCATCCCGGTCGTGCCGACGGTAGACCGTCCTGAAGCGGTCGATGGACCGGAGCGGTTCACCAGGTGGAGGCCCCCGCGACACTTACGTCCTCCCACAAACAGATCGGACCGCGAGGAGGAGGCGGTCCGGCAGGCCATCATCGCGTCCTTCGCCCCGGGCACGAAGAAGGGATACGGGACGGCGATGGCCCATTGGCACCGGTTCTGCGACGAACACGAGGTGGCAGAGGAGAGGCGATGCCCAGCCGACCCCGAGCTGGTCGAACTGTGGATCGCGAAGGAGGCAGGCATCAAGTCGGGCGGATATTTGAGCGACTGGGTGTCCGGGCTGAAAGCCTGGCACCATCTCAACAACGTACCATGGCTCGCTGAGGGGGAGCGACTGCGTCTTGTCAAGAGGGGCGCGCGGTACGAGCAGCCGCCGCCCAGACCACCGAGAGCACCGATGACGGCCGAGTGGTTGGCGGGGATAATGGCGTGGATGCGGGTCGAGGACCCGGCGGAGGTCGCCGCTGTGGCCCTGACGTGTTGTGGTGTCTGGGGCTTGTTCCGACTGGGGGAGCTCGTCGTCGGAGAGGACGGGTTCGACCCGAACGCCCACGTAACGCGATATCGTATCGGACGATGCTGGGTCCGAGATCGACTAACGTACACGGTCAGGCTGCCGCGGACCAAGACTCAACACCAAGGAGAGACGGTGGTACTCACCCAACAAGACCACGTCTCTAACCCAATCGGGATGCTGGCCGTGCATACCAGCACCAACCCGACCAATAACCCCGCCGGCACCCCTCTGTTCGCGTACAGGGAGGGTAGCGTCCTCGTGGCGATGACGAGGACCAAGTTCCTCGACCTCATGGCGGTCCTCGCCGAGCGAGCTGGTCTGGAGAAGAGGACGGGGCACTCCATGAGGATTGGGGGGTGCACGTCGCTGCTAAAGAAGGGCGTACCGCTGGAGAAGGTGATGCTCCAGGGACGCTGGGACTCGAACTCGTGGAAGAGGTACGTGCGGGATCATGCTGAGATCCTTGCACCGTACCTGGTCGGAAGCGAGACCGGCGCAGAAGACCGCGCCTGACCGACAGACCTACCCGACCTACCCACCAAGTAAGCACCAGAATGGGCGGAGTGTTCACCTTGCGGCTCCACACGCGCACGCCGACCAGGCACTGACCGTCGCGCTATCCTTTACAGGAAATGGGAAGCGCGTGGAGCCAAAACAGCTAGGAGAACTACCTCCGATCGGCGCGGCTATCAGAGAATAGCATCGCCGTCTGGCCCATTCTGTCCGTTCAACTAACACGTGTGATCAACTGATTGAATTGCATAGAAGTGAGAGAGTAGCCAGACCTTGAACTCCAACCGACACATGAGAGCGAAGGTTGCCAGCTTGCCAGAAGCGCAGAAGCCTTCCCAAATTGTAAGTACAAGTGACTACCAAAACTGGCCCAATAATCACCACAACTTGACAATCACCATGATTTCTCTCCGTCCTGTAAAACAATTGCAGCTCGAAAACATAGGGCAGAGAATAGAGTGTAACTGTATTCCATGGTATAAGTCTGAGCGCGATTTGATGATTGAGTCATGAGTGGTGGAAAAGTGATGGGTTACATTGCCAGAGGCATTGGGCCAGTTTTGTGCAGTGGGGGTTGGGGTTCACGGTGCACTATAATTCAGTATTTGGTGTTGCCGCCTTTGGCTGCCACCACAGCTGCGCATCGACGAGGCATGCTCTCGATCAATTTTTGCGCCTCCGCTACCGTTAGATTGGCCCATTCCTTCTGCACTCTGTCCCATAGCTCGTTAGCACCTCTGGGGTCAGTATCGTAAGCAGCAAGTCGTCGTTTCAGCGCGCCCCACATGTGCTCGATGGGGTTGATGTCGGGGCTGTTAGCGGGCCATGTGAGGGGCTCGATTTTATTCTTCTTGAACCATGCCTTCGTCAATTTGGACGTGTGTTTTGGGTCGTTATCTTGCTGGAAGATGATTTCGTGGCGTTGTGGCGCTCCAGGAGTGATCGAAACGGCGTCGAGCATGGGCAGAAGCTTTCGGTCTAGAATCTCTATGTATTGCTTAGAGTCCATGCGACCTTTGACCAGCTCTATTGTGCCCGCTCCCGTCCACGACATGGAGTCATGGAACCCCATATCATAACGTTGCCGCCCCCAAATTTAATTTTGAGATTAACCCTTCGCTTCGGCACCGCAGCCTGCTGATCCTCCTGCGGCAGCCAGACCCAGTGCCGGCCGTCACTGCCGATCCTGTTGATCTTGGTCTCGTCCGACCAAACGACCCTGGACCAGTCGTGCGGAGTCCATTCGATGTGTTCTCGGGCAAACTTGAGGCGGGCGTACTTTTGTTTTCGAGTGATCAGAGGCCTGTCGATTTTAACCGCGGAAATAAACCCAGCCCTACGTAAGGCTCGTCGGGCAGTCTGCACGTGGACAGGAGAGCGGCCGTTCCCGGAGAGCTGCCGCAGCGCCTGACGCCTGACGTGCTGTATCGGCCTTCTGAGTTCTAATCGTTCGCGTCAGAAAGTGTTTATCTTGCGCGCTAAGCTTCTGTGGCCGACCGCCGCGCTTGGGAAGCGGCAGATTCTCGATACCAGCCCTCAGGCGGTTGACAGACGACTTTCCGATGCCCAATCGGCGGGCTATGTCCCGGCTGGATCACCCTTTCTGCAATTCCGCCTTCACAGCGGCTCGTTTGGCAGGAGACAGGGATTTCATTGAGAATGTTTAAATCTGTAAATGTAGACACACTTGTTCAGCAGATACGCACTCAGCCCTGCCAGTTTTCGGCACTCACAGAGGTTAAATGATAAGTGTAAACACTGCCACCTTCGGTGGCGTTTTAGCCCCCCTAAAACAGTGCTAGAATACGGGAGTTCCTTATGCTGTAAAAAATCCTAATTTATCCCTCAACTAGGCATGCTAAAACGGGGGGGTAAAACTACCTAAAACGTACGAGCTTAAATTTTGAGACTCTCAGACTCGCACACCCGCCTCCACTTTTGAGGGCAAACACCTCTGCTCGTCGGGCACCGCGCACACCACCGCAGCTGAGCGCCAGCGTTGTCAAAGGTGCATCCCTGCGTAAAATTTGCTTCAAACGTCGATGTTGCGTCTTTGTTTGGTTCGTCGTTCTGCTCGTTTGCTCTGTATGAGCGATTTCTGGGTGGCCAAAAAATTCCACGTGGCTGAAGGTCACGTGCCAACATCACTGCTGCGTTCTTTTTAGGCACTTTAGAACACAATCACAGAATCTCTGTGTTTTAGCAATGCTAGAACAACATTCTAATACCAACACTACGTCATTGTTTTAGCACCGCGTTCTACGCGCCTGACATGATGGATGGAACAGACCGTTTCCATAGTTTTCTAAAACGATGGTCAAAACAAGTGCGTTGCCGCCAAATCTAAAATTTCCGTAAATGTTACGTTTTAGCAAATATTATAACACCCATACAACGCCACCGATGGTGGCAGTGAAAGCAGTGGGAGGCAGGTGAGCGCATAACTGGCCCAATAGTCTTCTTTCTTTAGATGGCTGGTGCGAGCCGCTGAGCGGAGCTTTTCCGCGGACAATTGCAGGCTCGAGAAGGTAATGATGGATCATTCTAGAACTGCTAAAAATTTGCGGCCACGTTGTGTAACAATTTTGTGGTGTTCTAGAGGTACATGCGGGATTCAGGACATCTTTGGGCCAGTTTTGGTAGTCACTGTATGGTTCCCAAGGAGCTGTTCATATTCACACACATGCACGCTGGTCTGTCCGTGTAGCGAGAACCGGTTCAGATTCAGCAGTCTCAGCATGCCATGGATGAATCAATCTGGGTCGGATGAGCTTCGACCAAAGCATCGCAGAGTGTACAGTGTCCAATTCCTGATGTGGGGATTGACAGCTTGGTCGGGAGGAGGAGGATAGGTGGATCGGTGGGGTGGAAGAAGAGGAGGAAAGAATGGGACAGTTCCGTCGTTCTCGAGAAGAAGAAAAAAAGAAAAGGATCTCCGCCGTTCGTTTCGTTTCGTATCGCATCGCATCGCGTTGCCTTTGCGTGTCGTTCATCGATCGTCCTCCGAGCCACTCACCACAGACCACGCCTCCGACATCGTCTCGCTCTCCGCGTCGTCCTCGGTACTGTCGTCGCCTCCTCGGGACCTTGCCTCGGTCGACGCGGACCGGCCACCGCCCATAGCGAACGGTGCTTCCCGGACCGTCTCCCGCGACTTCCTGCCTGTGAGACCGGCCGACGCGGGATCGATGGAGGTGCCTACGAATGTATCCGCCGGCCTGCTCGAGGCAGAAGGAAGGCTCGTGGCCGGCGGTACCGTCGAGCGGGCAGGAATACGCGTAGGCGCAGGGGTAGCCGCGCTCGGGACGAACGCCTTCCCTCCCGACCGTCCATCGAGTCCCGTACCCCGCTTGATCAAACTGCTCGCATAGTCCAGATCCCGGTAGATCGCCTTGATCGCCTCGCCCACTCCGTTCTCACGTACGATCCGCTCACCCAGCTCGCGCGCACGTCGTACCATCCGCTCGTCCCTCGTAGCAGCCTGGATCGCCTCCGCAAGCTTGTCCTGCGACAGAGAGCCACGGATACAGCGCCCGACTCCTAGCGTCTCCACCTGCTGACCCCAGAAGAACTGGTCCGCAAAGTGCGGCTTCACAATCGTCGGGATTCCCGCCCGTAGCGATGCTCCCAGCGTACCCGCTCCACCATGGTGGCAGGCCGCGTCCAGTTGCGGAAACAACCAGTCATGCGGTACCGAGTCGAGCTCCAGGATCCGATCCGACATGTCCTGCTGATCTTCAGACCGCTCTTGCTGCTGCTTCTTGTTCGAAAGACGGTCGGACCACCCTTTGCTCAGGATAGCACACACCCCAGACTGCCGCACCGCTTCCACCACTATTTGATGCGTCTCCTCCGCATTCGACAGCACAATCGAGCCCCAGCCGATGTACACCACCTTGCGCTTGGCCTCCCGAGCTTTCAGGATAAAGGCTACCAGCTCACCAGGGGGCTCCCACATCCGCGTCTTGCTGTTCTCCGGACCGTCCAGGAACCAGAACCCAGTCACATGGATCCAGTCGTACCAATCCTTCATAACCCCAAAGGACAAAAACTGGTCAGTGATTAGTTGCAAACGAAATGGAACATCCAAGGAATGACTCACCAATGGCTTGGGTACCAAGCTAGGACTGAAATTGTACAAGAACGGCACCTTGTGCTGGGACAACTCCTCCAAGTTCGTCGACCGCAACCCAAGCGTCTTCCGCCGCCAGCGATTCACCTGACCCGCAGACGCACGCCAGAAGACCTGGTCAAATATCACGTACGTCATGTAGTTGTAGTTGCCGCCTGCCTTGCCGGAGGGTACCGCAAAGGCGTGTGGGTACGTTCGCGTTCGGGTCCACGGCATGGTGAACGCGCGGAAGTACGGCACCTGAAGAGCTTCGGCAATGTGGATGCCCGCCATCGCGCTTGGTGATTCAATGACGATGTCTGTACCCTGACAAGCCGCCCAGGATGATACTAAGAGGTCATCGAGCCAGCCGCGAAACTGATCATCAGGAAGGAAGGAAGAGAAAGTAATCAGCGTCAATTGACCTGTGAAGAATAATTCTGCCGCACCAGTCAGACATGCTCGTGCACGACACACTCACCTTTGTCACGCCCTCTCTAAGGAAGCTCAACGTGAACGTCCCATTCTCAACACAGATCCGCATCAACTCAGCCGGATCACCCCCAACCTCATAAAACTCTATCCCATGCCCCTCAACCCACTCCCGAAACTCCCCATGCGTCGCAATCCGCACCCGATGGCCCTCAGCCAACAACCGCTTCGAGAGCGCAATATAAGGCTGCACATCGCCACGACTGCCGATCGTCAGCATGGTGAAGTGCAACGACGACCGCGGCTTGGAGGAGATGGAGAGCAGGTCGGAAGACGCCGTCGTGCCGGTGTCGGTGCCCGTAGTCGACACGCCGCCGGCGGGGACAACAGGGCCGGCCCGACCCAGCTCCTCCTCATCCGCACCTCCAACACTCCTCAGTCCAGGCGCAGACATCGTCGAGATCGAGCGGGACCGCTTCCGTTGGCTGGGCTGATCACCCGCGCCAGACCGGTTCGGGCTCAACGCAGCCCTCGAAAACTTGGGCGAAGAGGGCGAGGTCACAGGTGAAGTCATACCCAATTCACTCCGCAGTCGTCGCGCAGCTTGGGCGGGCGCGTCAAGGTCATCGTCCAATCGGCCCACAGCAAAGATGCTCGAGCCAGGGAAGTTGGAGTGGATCGATGAATGCATGCTCCAATCCAGGCGCTCGCCCAGGTCTCGTAGAATGAATGCGTCCGAGCGCTCAGCTGTGGGAAGAGTAATCGGAGCTGCTCGATTCGTGCGATCAGCACTGTTGCGGTGTAGCACCTCCATCTGATGTTCAATCGTAGAAATGCACAGCCTCTGCTCGTTGACCGACGAGAACTCGAAGAAGATCCTAAGCAGCAACGAATCAAAGGACGTGCAGATAACGATCCCTTGAGTAAAAAAAAAACCCTTTGTGCAGCATCAAAAGCGGTAAGGCAGAACAACTCACTCTTCGTGACCTCGAACCATGACAACCATCCCCGAATGGCCATACCGATACGCCCGATTGTTAGCAACCCCAATCACATCCGCAAGAGGAAGCATCATCAACGTCCTCCCCCCGCCCGTCGCAGCCCCACCGGCCCCACTCCCAGCCGTCGGCAACGACCCCGCCGTCCCCGCAAACCCGGTCGCAGCAAGGAGCGGCCTCGCCGCAGCCCCAGCAGCAGCCGCCGCCGTGCCCACCCCAGGCTGAGCAGCCAAGTTGGACACAGCAGCCGCTAGACCAGCCGCGCCCTGCGCGAGCCCTCCCAAGCCCGCATTCACGCGCGAAGCCAGGCCACGGGCCGATCGGAAGCAGAGGAACCGCTCGGAGACGAAGAGTCGACCGGCGATGGGTAGGACGCGATACAGCGAGGCCGTGCTGAACGTGTGCAGCAGACGTTCCGCCGTCGCGCTTCGGTCCAGACTGGAGGACGTCCCCGATCGCGAGCCTGGACTGCTGAAGGTCTCCGCGCGTGCCCCCAGGATGTCCGGGTCGGAGAACGACAACGAGCTCGGTGAGAGGGGCAGCACGAAGGTCCGGTAGAAAAGGTCCAGGTTGTACTGCTCCGCCTTCGTTCGCGCCTTGCTGCCATTCCCCCCGCTTGAGATGTTGTCGATATCGCTCTCATCAGCGGGCCCATCCAGGTTGCCGGTGGAGGACGACAGATCGACAATGGAGAACGACATCGAGTCCGCCAAGTCCGCTTCTGCATCACCTTCCTCTTCCAACGTATCAACACCCTCCTCCTCCCCCTCCTCGCCATCCTCAACCTTCATCTCATCCGCAATCCAACCCTCACTCCCACTCTGACTCCTGCTCCGACTTGCCGGCTGGCTCGAGGGAGAAGGTGAGCCAATGCCCTCACCACCAGAAACGCCGGGAGGCGCGACAGTCCAGACTTCCTTAACACGTTCGACAAGACCCATCGCCTGATAGCCGACGAAGTTCTTGACGTTAGACGCGCCGAGCCCGAGTCCCACAGCGACTGGTCGGGTGAACGCCAGCCCTGTCGCCAACCGCTTCGCAGGGCCCGACAAGGCGCGCGGCAGGGTCATTCGTGGTGAGATCGGCCGAGTAATGGAGGGCGGATAGGTAAAAGGGACCGGCTTCTCCGTGTACGTCCGCGCCAGCTCCTCTTCCACATTCGCACCCTCTCGCCCTGCCGATTGCACCTCCGCCGCCGCCGCAGGAATACGAGCAAGCGCACGCTCCAACCGGCGCCACAAATCTTGCTGCCGCTGTACATCCACAAAGCAGTACTCGTCCAGCGGCACCACGTCTTCCGCGTCTTCCGTGTGCGACGTGGTGGGCTGCGTCGACGACGTGCTCTTCGTGTCCACATCCCAGACGCGTATGACGAACGTCCGACCGTCGCCTTCGTCGTCCTCCGGCCGGGATGATCCCGCAGACAAGCCAGGCTGAGTCCCAATCCCGCCTTCTCCCCTTTCTGACGACTCCGTCGCGCGTTCCTTCCCTTTCCGCCCCCCGGTGCGTTCGCCGAAGACGCCTCCACTCAACGCATTAGCGCCACTAACGCCCGACGCGCCCACCGATCCCTCTACATCAACAATCCGGGCCAACGGAATGCTGACCCGAACCGAATCACGTCCCACGTCGAGGGAAGCCCCTGCATTCGTCTGCGCGTTCGTCGAGGCACTTTTGCCGTGCTGGTGCGATTCGCCTCCTCCGGCACGAAGCACCGCGCGCCGGACGGCTGTACACCAAGATAGGGCTTCCTCGGCAGAGGGAGCGCGCAAGAGGAGAGTATATCTTCTCTCCTGCTCGTCTGTGTCTTCCCTTGCCTTGGTGCCCTTCTGCGAACGAGCCTTTTGCTGCGTTCTCGGTCCGGGCGGTATCACATACTCAATGTGCCACTCCGCTACAGCCTTATTCGCCGCCTTGTCCGTAATACCCGATGTGGTATCTGATGTCGCCACTGGCTCATACACGGCGCGAATCCAACGGAGGTCCAGTTGGCCGACGGGGAAGTACGGGTCGCGCTCAGAAGCGAACCAAGAAAGCGATCGTGGAGTCAAGACGAAGTGATGCGCCCGTTTGCGAGGTGCGCGTCGACTGAAGGACAGCCCGGTGGCTGTGCTCTGGATCTGTCGCGAAGGCAGAGCCCCAGCAGAAGCAGTAGCAGCGGTTGAGGACACGGGCTCAAAACCTCCGAAGGGAGCCCTCGTAGTCGGCGTCGTTCCGAACAAGAACGCACTATCGGTAGGCGACGGAGTCGTACCTGATCCTTGAGCCGCCGAACTCGCACCTGCACCCACACCCAAAGCAGCGCTCGGCATCTTGAAGAAGGCGCCAATCCTCGCCGCCGCTCCGAACGAGCCGCGACCGTGGCCTTGCAAAGTAGCGACCGAGTCCGAGCCTGACTCCTGGGCCACGCTGGGAGACGCAGACAGGGCCGAAGAGCGATGGTGCGATTTAGCCCATGCATCGTCTGCAAAGCCCCACCCTTTCCCCCTCGCCACACCCAACATCCCCATCTGGAGCACAGCACCGGGAGCGCGGGGCCGCATGTATGCGTAGAAAAGCATATGCGTGCTGGTCAGGTACAGCGTTCCAGTGAGCAGTGTTCCCGATCGGAAGAGATGGGCTGGGTGCAAGGACAGCACCCGAACGGGACGCGTCGCACCATCTGCCGCTGTGATGGAGGGGGGCAAACCGAAGAGCTTTACCAGATGCGTGGCCAGAAGTTGACGTGCAGTGACCGTAGGTGCCTTTGTGGGGAGCTCTGGGGAAGCGAATGCGAGGGATCGTCTGGGCTTGCTCGATTCTGGCACCGAGATTGGGACGTCTTGACCTTCTTGCACCTCACTGATCGGGACTTGTTCACTTTCAGCACTCTGCACTGTGGACGGTATCTTTGGAGAGAGCGATGAAGGGTGGTGAGTGCTCTCGCGCGACCGAGGAGCTACAGGGCTAATGAGTAGCTGAGACGCCTGCAATGGCGTGAGAGGACCGCGTGGGGTTTGCTCATCGAGCTCTCCTGCGGCAGCCATGTTGGCCACAGACTCCTGGACGAGAGCGAGAGGTAATGCCCGCAAGGGGACGGAGGCGGCCGCCGCTCCCAGTCGAAGATTCTCTGTGAGCGACGCCGATAAATGCGGTGTCTGCGGCAGACTCGAACGGCTTTGTTCCATAGCGTCGTACGAGGGAAGATGATGTTGTAAATATAGAGACGCCTCTTCCTCATCGATCTCCAGACGCGCAGCTTCTTCCTCATTGAAGAGCTCCGGGATCCCGCTGAGCCCCAGATCATGAGCTTGCTCGTCCTGTTGACGATGTTGATCATGCTGGAGCAGCTGGCTGCCGAGGAGCGTGAGCATGTGCAGGGGTGATGGCTGGAAAGCATCGACAGGCGGCGGAGGCTCGACCGGCTCGAGTTCGTTCTGTCCCTGAGCCGCCGTGCTGGCTTGCGCCAGTTGCGATTGTGTTTGCGCCTCAGCCAATTCTGGAGCGACAGCAGCAGCCAGCCTTGAGGCATGGTCCTTGACCTGGGAAGCTGAGGCCGAGGGTGATATGGAGTCGTCGGACCGGGATGATCGGGTCGAAGACGCCGATGAAGCTGAGCGGGAAGGAGAAGGGCTGAAGGGATCTGGGAGAGCGCCTTGTGCTGGAGCAGCCGGGGCCGGGAGCTGCTCCACAGATCCCTGAGAGTGTGTCTTTGAGTCCATTTTTGTTGATGCCGAGCTTGGGTTTGGCAGAGATTGGCAGGCTGATGGGAAATTCGACAGGCTGTCAGGTCGCGATCGACGGCGGCATGACTCTGAGGCTGATGCCTGTTGCAGGAGAGCCGAGATGGGAGAGAGGGAGAGCTGACGACGGGAGCTGACTGAGCTGAGGAATGAAAGTACGGAGTCAGATGAGAGATGCAACGTGCAACACGCAGTGCGGAAGTGGGAAGGGGGGCGCTCACCGAGACGAAGTTCGCCGAACACAAGCCGTTCGCGTTCCTGTTGTGTATGTGCGCTCGGACGCGATCGCAAAGCCTGCGCTTATGGCCTGCGCTTGCGGGTGTTGTTGCGTCGGCACAGATGTATATGGGCGAAGGCAGGGACCGTGCCTCAGCTCCGAGTGAAAGTATGTACTGCACAGCTTAACAGTCAGTGGCAGCCAGCAGAAGCAAAGAGCAAAGAGTCACGTGCTGTTCCTGCGTGATGCTGATGCTGATGCTGATGCTGATGCGCTCGCTGTCGTCGTTGGGCCCGTCGCTGTCGATGCCGCATCCAGCACGGGGAGTGGCACGATTCGTAACTCGTCGTAATCCAAGGGGTGCCTGTTGTAATGACTGCTTATCTCTCACATGGATCTTAAACGCCGATATCTAATCTTATCTTATCAGTTTCCCTGGCTTATGAGTTTATGACTTGCTCCTGGTCCTTGAGCTCGTCGACCATTGCCTTGAGCCTTCCTGCTTCGTTCCTTCACAGAAAGAGAGAGAAGGAGATACACAGTCAGCAAAGATGCCGTCGCCCAGCTTCTTCCACACGTTCGCCTGTGTCAGCGGGGCCGTCGGGGTGACCATGGGGTGTGTATTATCATATGGCAGGTTCTCACGTCTGCACAGGCTGACCTCATCCTCATCCTCATTCCTTCCATTCCCAATAATCCCATCTGTGTGACATCCGCAGAGCATTCGGATCTCACGCCCTCAAGTCGAAGCTGTCTCCCCATGGTGAGTGCCTTTCTGTCCCCTCTGTCTGCTGGGAAGATGCTATAGTGAACTGACTTCTCTCCCTGTCTTGCCACCCATTGGTACACTCGCCTTACAAATTCAAACCCAACTGCAGAGCTCTCTAGCTGGCAAACGGCCGTCTCCTACCAGCTTCTGCACTCGGTCGCCCTTCTCTACGCCTCCTCAGCGACACCGTACAGCGCCCTCGCTGCTGGGGCGTTCTCCACAGGCATTGCCCTTTTCAGCGGCAGCATTTACAGTGCGTACCCCCCGCACGGACCCATATAAATGCCCTTCAATTCCTCTCCTTCCCTCCGTGTCTGCTCACATCTTCCCTCTTCTTCCCTTGCTGGTGCGATCGGCAGCCCTTTGTCTCACACAGGAAGGTCACCCGCTCCGAAAGATCGCCGGTCCCATCACCCCACTCGGAGGCCTGGCCTTCATCGCCGGATGGGCAGCCCTCGCCTTCCGTCGAGGATCAGGAGGACCGCCTCGTTTGCGCTGAGCAGGAGCTTCGACTAAAAGAATGCCGGTCCCAAAATACAGGATCCAAATCACGGATACCACTTGAGTCGATATTTTGGATCGCGGGGGTGTGTCGAAGAAGACCAGCCGCGCGGGGGAACAAATGGCAAGGCTGCACGACAGGTATCCATACAGTCTTACCACTCATGTCCGTTCCGGGACCCACAGGACACGCATACACATTCGCAACAGCGAACAGATAGGAATCACACAGCTTCCCAGTCCTCGCTCTAACCGAGGTCTGAGAAACGCTCCCGACATTTTTAGATACATTTCCTCCCAGGAGTGAAGCATGACTCGCATTCTGTTGGCACTGACCGCTAAGTGCTCTCCCTCCTCCTTCCTTCCTTCTGGTGACCTTTCATTTCCTTACAGGCAAATATACTCAGCCTAAGGTCGGCTAACTGCTTGCGCCAGTCTCCGAGGCAGTGTACTTCTGACGAACCGTGGTCAAGAGACACAGTAGGCGCACATCTAGAGATGAGGGACCTTCAATCAGGTGTCGCACCCCTTCTCCACCGATAATGTCGTCGAGCGCTGACTTACTTGGCCACGAATCACGATCAATAGCGATGGATAGCTTCTCTACGTGATGGATTACACGTCCTATTCCTGTACACGACCGCGTGTCTAGCGGGTGCCCATCGACACTATGCTATACCACTCACTGCTTACTGCTATACCTGCTACCACCACGGACCCGGCCGGCGTCGTCTCTACATTGTCATGGATGGCAATTCGCACCGTGTCACTTCGATCATCGTGCACCATGGGCGCTCTCACCGCGTAATAATTGCGTAGTGAGTCAGTTGGACTGGTGCTAAGCGCTGAGCGCTGAGCGGCGAGTGCTGAACGCTGAATAACATCTGAAAGCATCCCATAGTTCATAGCGTTCCTCCCTTTTGTACCCGCGCCCTGTGCTCAGTGCTACGGCCTTCGAAGGTGCTTCAAGAGCGACGAGGTGTTTGTCCCACATCGGAAGTCATCCTTGTCACGGTCCCAATTACTCTTCGCCAGCTTCATGCCCTCACACCGCACACTCAACCCAGCTCGACGTCTCTCTTTGCCACAGGTGAGTTCATCAACGATTGAACCCTTTGAATGCCATAGCTTTTCATCCATGTACTCACCGCGCAACACTTGACGGGTCCCAAGCTCCTCTGCTAGGTCTGAACAAAGAGCTCCAACTCCGACAACTGCTCTCCAACAGTCGTCCTTACTCTTTATGGTCCGCAATGCTCCGTCTACGCTCCCAACCCAAACGCGACGTTTGCGCAGCGAATCAGCGACTGCTACAATGGTGCCCAGGTCCACCACATCAGCAATGACAAGAACGAAGTGTTCATCGAGCAGAGCTGTATCTCGTGGTGCTCCCATCCGGACTATGATGCAGTCAACAGCTCCGTCAGTGTGTACCACAAATGGCAGGAATGCGTCGGCGTCTTTGACGGAGTACATTGTGAACCCGGCTACAACGTCAGCCAGATCGGCTCTAGCAGTGCAGCCTTTGGCGGGCCCGTCGCCGCGTTCGGGAGCCCCGGAGGAGGCAAGGGTGTTGTCGTCATGGCCACCATGTTCAACCTACCCTGGGCCATGTCTGCTGTGGTCGCTGCTTGAGGTAGCAAGGCATATCGAAACCCGGAAGACGAATCGAGTGCGTCCTTGCTTCCACGGTCCATCGGTCGGCGCATACCATCAAACTTCAACGACATTAATCACCATTAGCCTCGCTGCATACACATACACATCCCAAACCCTCATCCCGCCGCTCTTGAACTCGCGAGCGCATCCAATCCTGACGACACCTCTAGGTCCAACCTAGCGACACGACATACTACGACCTCATCCTCGGACTATCAAGTAGCTTGCCACCTGCTCAACGATGGCTGTTCGTACCGTTTTCCACATTTATTCATCGGCAGCAACGACTGGTCATCTGCTCCCGAAATACATGCAAGCATTGTGCAAGACTCCATGTCATGCCGGTCGGCAAGGATCGGTCATATTCGGCGACAGCACAGAAGTAGAAGACAAATGTCAGAACGTTGCAGGTGAGCAGCGAGCCTTCCTCATTTCTGATTCGTGTGCGTGAACATGCTCACGCTTTCTCCCACGATTGCGTTCGCGCAGAGGGGCCAATGCCGATCTCATACTGATCTCATAGGCGCAGCAGTGACTATGACTTCTGTGGAGCGGGAACTCAACTCTGGCTTGCTGTCACTAACCATGTCCAAGTCAGCACTCTCCCGGCAGCATGGGACCCTCACCTTTATCCTTTCACAGATTCCTTCCGTTTTCCGATCCGCTCTCAGGTCTGCGCGGACTGGTGAACCTGCTAACACTCTAAACCCTGTCAGGACAGTCTCAGCCTCTTTCTGAGCCATCAGGAAAGTCGGCGATACGGCGGTCCACGGCGGCTACGGCGCATGAAGTTGAACACTTGCCCTGCCTGCGCGACATACAGCCCAAACCGGTACGGAACGCGGCGTGGCGACGTGTCACAGTCACTGCATCCTTGAGACCTTCTATCGGCGCTCCAACGACTTCCATACCAGGAACATCACGATCCAGACACAACCTCGGGAGCTTGTCTCTTTTCGGATGCTGTTTTGGGGATTGGATTGAAGATTCAAGAAGCAAACGATACGTGAAGATTTCGAAATAAGACATGTTTTACTTATTGATCTGTTTATGATGGGTAGAATGGAGTTGGTCTTGTACTGAATCGGTGCGCCTGTGCTCGTCTCTGTTGAGCAGCGAAAGTATCCAATGGAATGCCGACCTCAACCCACTGATGTGGACTGCGCCTGCCGTCCATCTTCTGCACTGAAGACCAGCGGACCACAACCATGATGCTACCAAGGCTTGATAGAGAGTGTCCAGCATGATAGAGAGGTGCAACTTACCTGAGTAGGAGTCTCCGAAGGTGTAGATGTTCTTGATGGGCCGGGTATCCGCACCCTTGAGATCGTCGGTGGAGAACACGCTGGCGGGTACGTCCAGGGCGTTCACGAGCGTGAGGATAGTGACCGCCGCGATCGCGAACGTTCGGAAGGTGGACATTGTCAAGATCTGCGGAAGGGGGTGTCTGAGATGGACTGGGAGGAAGGAAACCGCGGGTGGAAAGGAAGGAAAGGGGAAAGTATAGAGACGGTCGAGGGAGTAAGGAGAGTAGTTGCTGAAACCCGAAAGGGAGGGGAGGGAAGGGAGCCGAGGAGGGTTAGCAAGGTGTTGATGAAGGTTTCTACATCTGCGAGAGGGTTATAAGGACTTGTGTCTTGACCGCTTGACCCTAGGACAGATGATGCTGATGAGGCAAGAGTTGCAGGCGGGCTCAGCGAGACAAAGGCAAGAGAGTATCTGTTGGAGACCATCGGCGAATGGTATGGAAATCTCATATGGCGCCGGACTCTCACACGGCGTGGGCGGTGGAAACCTCTGGAAATACGCACAGATCACACCCTTGGCGTTCACCCTGGAGGGCGCACCCCATATCGAGGCAACGGAGGTGCTCAAGTACTGGCGCGGGGTTATGCACTCTTTCTCTTACATGTTCAATGCTATTTCTATTTCTCTCCTTAGGTCCAGAGCAGAGACATTTGCGCTCCGTCTATACTAGGTCCTTCATTTGAGCCTTTTGTCCCCCCTTCTTGTCTTCCGTTTGTACTTCTTCATAAGCACCAACATCAATCCACCTTTTCACCACTAGCACACACAATATATAAGAGACCCTTAGCAGACCCAGACCACCGCTCAATCTAAGCAGAACATCAGGCATTCGTATTACCTTCTCAGCATCTCTCCGCGAGATTAATACCAAGGCCTCGATATGGACCGCGTGGCTTGCCTTAGTCAAAAGTCCAACAGTATCAAGGGGGTCGAGCTTTCAGATGAGGCGGTGTACATACTTTGCAGGTGTATACTTTGCACGTTCGTCATACCTTGAGTACTTGAGTGCCTGGAGCTCAAACGAATGCGAACTTGCCGAGGGCCCGGCGTCGACCTTGCTTTCTCGTAAGTTGCAGAATGAGAATGCGGGTGCGCTTGGAGGCGGTGAGCAAACGATCCAGAATCTTGAGGGAGCTGAGGTGGATGGAGGAGCGGTCTCTGGCCAGGTGCTGGCTTCCATAGACCACTGACGCTCAACCGCTGACTCTCCTCCCGGGACGCGTCCAATGTCCATGCAGGCACACTTGACAAGTCTCCGCCGGCATTCTTCGCTTCTTATCCCATGCCCCATATGAAGAGAGCTGGTCGATTCCTTCCTGTTCACTGTTCAGCCTTTCCCCCTTACGGACGCTTACTCCTTCCTTCCCTTTCCCCACTTTTCTCTCCTTTCCTCCTCCCCGCCAAGTCAACAAAGCCTTTCCCTTCCATCCCTTCACGAGCCCAAATCGAACACAACACGATGTCGCAACTCGACCGGCAAGTCACCCAGCATACCGATAAGGAGAGCGAGAAGGGGAAGCACAACAATGTGCCCATTCTCAATCATGCAGACACCGAGTCTGGCCCCGCCTCTATCGATCACGTCGTGTCAGGCGCAAACTTCGAAAAGTACGATGCCGCCTTCATCCGCAAGACAATGCGCCGCGTCGACTTCCGTCTCGTGCCGATCCTTGCCCTCGCCTACGCCATCTCCCTTATCGACCGAACCGTGAGCATTCTCTTTCTCCCTCACCCGCGCATCTCCCACGCTTCGCCCGCGATGCAATTGACTGACCCAACGTTCCTCCCCCTGTCCGTCGCTCAGAACATCTCCCTCGCTCGTAGTGCCGGCATGAACATAGAGCTGCAACTTTCAGTCGGCAACCGCTACAGTGTTGTCGTCATCGCCTTCTTTCCCCCGTACATTGCTTTCGAGCTGCTTTCCCAAATGGGTCTTCGCAAATTTGGTGCCGCACGCTGGCTTGGTGCAGCCGTCTTCCTCTGGGGCATCGTCATGGTGAGTTATATCTCTCTCTCTCTCTCACACACACACACACACTCTCTCTCTCTCACTCTCTCTCTCTCTCACTCTCACACACACACATATCTCGTCACTTCTTGCTCCCTCACGGACGATGTACGATGTGCTCATTCTTCGCTTCTTCTTCTCATCGCCACGCGCTGTGCTTCCTGCAATAGATCGGCATGGGTTTCGTCAAGACCTGGGAGCAGTTGACCGGCACCCGCGCATTACTCGGCATCTTCGAAGCGGCCCTCTTCGTGAGTTGACACTCGATTTCCAGGACAAGTTCCGAATGTAGTAGAAAGCTCACCAATGCTCACTCTGTGCGCTCACAGCCCGGTGCCGCCTTCCTGCTCTCCTGCTGGTACCTCCGCTCCGAGGTCCAGGTCCGCCTAACTTACTTCTACCTCATTGCCGCCGTCGCGTCCGGGTTCTCCTCCATCATCGCCTACGGTCTCTCTCTTCTGAACGGTCGCGAAGGCATCTCGGGATGGAGATGGATCTTCATCATCGAGGGCGTGGCTACCTGCTTCATCGGTCTTCTCGCCTGGTGGCTGATCGTTGACTTCCCGCACAAGGCAACCTTCCTCAAGCCCGAGGAGAAGGCGATGGTCCTCAGCCGTATTGAACGCGAGCGAGCCGATGCCACTCCAGATGCTCTCACCTGGGCCAAGGTGGGCGGCCACGCCTGTGACATCAAGTTGTGGCTTTACGCTGCCTTCTTCATGTGCTCTACGGTAAGTCGTCCTCAGGATGGGCGCGTGACATCCGATGCTGCGTTGCTGAATAGTTCCTGCCTTTCCTACAGCTCGGCGCCTCCGCGCTCCAGTTCTTCCTCCCCGTCATCCTCGCTTCATTGGGCTACAGAGGCAAGCAACTGTACTACCACTTCATCCCCCCATACGTTGTGGTGGCGCCCATCGCGCTTGCTGGCGCTTACTTCGCCGACCGGACCGGCTACCGCTCTCCCGTCATCATCTTCAACGCCACTCTCCTCGCTGTCGGGCTCGCTCTTGTTGCTTTCGTGAAGGACAACGACGTCAGGTACTTTGGTGTCTTCCTCGGTGTCGCTGGCTGGTGAGCTCTTTCTGACCTTGTCTCCAGAAGTGGGTCCCTTCGAGCGAAGCTGACCCCTTCCTACGTGACCGCGTAGCAACGCCAATGTACCCGCCGTCATCAGTCACTCTCAGGTGAACATCCGGCAACAGAGCAAGCGTGCTTACACTTCCGCACTTATCGTGGCCGGCGGTGGTCTGGGCGGTATCCTGAGTGCTCTCGTCTTCCGGGAAAAGGACGCCAAGACTGGCTACCGACTGGGTATCTGGTGAGTGCAGATACTTCATACGCCTCATGCGAAGCAGGTTATGAACAGGTTGGCTGACACGACCCTCGTTCTCTCACTCCCAGGTTCACCATTGGAGCCCAGATCTTCACCGTCCTCGGCAGCATTGGGCTGGCTCTCTACCACGCGCACCGGAATCGCCTCGCACGGAAGGGCCAAGTCATCCTGGAGGGTCTGAAAGGTTTTTTCTACCAGCTCTAAGTACGTTCAGTTCGCCGAGCCCTCGGCAAGTCCGCATTGATTCCTTTGATCTCCAGGCGCTCAAGTCATGACACTCTAAATTTGCGCTCAAGGTTCTGACCTGGAACGACAATAACTGGTCCGTCGCCAGAGCCCGGAACGTTCCACGAGATGCCATTCCCACGTCCGCTTGGTCGCGATTTCTCAGCATGGGAGGCCCAAACTCTCCTCTATCACTCACGGTCCCTTACGATGGTGGGCACGATATTATCAGGATCACGTACTCGGTACATCTCCGCATCTCCTATCAGCTCATATTCTCTATGCCACAAGCAGGCGTCTGATCAAGATCCTCAATGTCCCAACTGACAGTCAGGCCGATCCTTTCCTCGAAAAGCGCTATTGAGAAGTGTCATGAGGTTACTGAGAGCGCTATTGCAGCCGCCTCTTCCCATACATTCTACGGCTTCCACTGCGGAAGCAGGGCTCTCGACAGCCTTGGAGAGGTCCTAGACAGAATTTCCATTCCAAAGAGCAGTCCAAAAATAATTCCACCGAGTGAGGGGAGTAGAACCGGGAACGTGATGGCCGTCGTGACCTTGTGGTTGTTCTTCCCGAAGCCGAAGAACGTCGCCAGGCGGGCCATGTTTAAACAAACGGCAACGAAGTCACAGGCTGAGGCAATGGAAGAGGAAAGGGAAGAGCGCGGGGGGTCATGAAAGTAGTATGTCAGCGAGTGCAAAAGGACAGCTCTCAGTTTTGTTTTGTCCAAAAAAAAAATACGTACCGTCCACGGTCCATGCGAGCGAGCCGGAGAGAATGAAGGCTGAAAGCGAAGGAGGTTATGATTGAAGGAAGGAAGCAGACAACGAGACCAGCTCAGCGCGCCAAGAGAAGGAGCATTAGGAGAAAGGAAGAGAGAAAGAGATGATATGGCCTTGTTGACAGACGCGTCGCGCCTCCCATCTGTTGCGGATCGATGCTGGGGACTTGGCCGTCACTGAATTGACCGGCGATCACGTCGGAGAAGATGGCACCGCTCTTCCACTCGGGGTCCAAGAAGCGAACGAATGCGTTGGCCATCAGCTGGAAGGCCCGGAAAGAGAGGTGGAGGCCGTCGGTCCAGGCATAGGAGTACGGGTCGGGGCAGGTCAGGTTGCAGTACTTCCCCTGCCCGTTCTTGAACTCGTACGCCGGGTTGAGCGTCACCATGGGGGTAAGGAGCTTGATGGTGGGGAAGATGCTGATAGTGCTGCCGTCGTTCCACTGCTTGACCAAGTCAGCGCTGTACTGGGCCGAGAGGGTGTTCCTTCGCTGGATCAGGGCGGCGGTGGAGGCGGCGTGATCGGATGTGCCGCCGAGCGTCTCGCTCTGGTCGACGGGGGGCAGCTCGAAGAGAACAAAGCGACGGAAGCCGAGATCGTGCATGGCGTCGATCTGCTTCTTAATGCACATGGAAGCGTCATCGTTGGAGCCCGTGCTAGACGCGAGCAAGGGCAGCTTGCCCCATGCCTTCTGTTGGATTAAGAGGAGGTCGTTACCACCAATGAAGAGGACACCGACTGCTGTGTTCGGGTTGTCGGTCAGACCGGCGGGGGTGACTTGGGTCTTGAAGCGGGTCTGGAAGAGCTGCAGTTGCCCGGGAATGTCGACACTGCCCTGGTTCTGCTGCTTGGCATCGCAAGTTGCGCCACTGGTGGGAGAGTTGCCAAATAAGAATTGGTAAGTAAGACTGTCTGTCTGATAGAACCAAGGTGGAAAGAGGGGACGCTCTTACGAATGGGCGTATATCTTGATATCCCAGTCAGGTCGGTAGTTTGCCACGTATTCAGGCCAGGCCAGAGCGTTGTCAGCACGGCCGATGGGTGCGGGAACGCAGTTAGGGAAGGGGAATAACGCGTTGACGATTCCGTTGAGCTCGAGCCGGGCGCCGTTGCAGTTATCTATCGGAGGATGGGAGAAATCGTTTAGTGGATGTCGATAAATGTCTAGCATGGCCAGCCCGTCTCGATCCACCAGAGCTCCCCCTATATCGTCCTAGCCGTTCCATTGGACGCAATGCCGACCTCAACACACTGATGTGGACTGCGCCTGCCGTCCATCTTCTGCACTGACGACCAGCGGACCACAATCATGATGCTACCAAGGCTTGACAGAGAGTGTCCAGCATGATAGATTCCAGCATGATAGAGAGGTGCAACTTACCTGAGTAGGAGTCTCCAAAGATGTAGATGTTCTTGATGGGCCGGGTATCCGCACCCTTGAGATCGTCGGTGGAGAACACGCTGGCGGGTACGTCCAGGGCGTTCACGAGCGTGAGGATAGTGACCGCCGCGATCGCGAACGTTCGGAAGGTGGACATTGTCAAGATCTGCGGAAGGGGGTGTCTGAGATGGACTGGGAGGAAGGAAACCGCGGGTGGAAAGGAAGGAAAGGGGAAAGTATAGAGACGGTCGAGGGAGTAAGGAGAGTAGTTGCTGAAACCCGAAAGGGAGGGGAGGGAAGGGAGCCGAGGAGGGTTAGCAAGGTGTTGATGAAGGTTTCTACATCTGCGAGAGGGTTATAAGGACTTGTGTCTTGACCGCTTGACCCTAGGACAGATGATGCTGATGAGGCAAGAGATTTGCAGGATGTATCAAGGGGGTCGAGCTTTCAGATGAGGTGTACTTTGCACGTCCCGTCATAACGGCACTACGGAATTTTACAGTGAGGTTTTACAGTACTGTAAAAGTCATGCTGTAAAAGTCTTGGTCATGTTAGGGTGAAGGCGAATTTTACAGTGCCTCGGAGGGTTTTTACCGCACGAACGCCAACTTTTACAGTCAGGGCCAATTCTTACAGCCACTGTAAAGGCTCCCGGCGGTAAAAGTCCTGCCCCACTTGGTTGAATCGGAATTTTACAGTACATTCGCAACTTTTACCGCCGCTGTAAAGGGCCCGATGCGGTAAAAGTCCAGACAGCGGCTTCCGCAACCTCATTTTTACCGCACGATGACCCTTTTACCGCACTATGAGAAGACCACGTGGCACTGTAAAGGTCTGAATCAAAAATCGAAAGTCCCCACCGCACGGGCGCTTAAAATAATTTCAGTGGTTTAATCAAGGCCTCAGTTCCTCAAATGCCGGAACGCTGAGACTTCCGGCCGAGTAGAGACCACGGATGCCCACACCATTACCTCTCCCTCAATGTAAGTGGCTATGGCTCAGAAACCTGGACAAAAAGAGCGGGAGTGAGCTGGGTAAGCCTAGGAGCCCCATCTGCTCTTTTTCCATTCTTTATCGCATGCTGTTTTGATGCAGGAGGGCCAAGAAAAAGGTCCTGGAAACCGGAGTCTGGCTTATCAAGACCATCAGTCTCAAGTCTCGCAATTGGACACATCAGGCTGTAAAAGTGGGAAGTCACGCTGTAAAAATTGCTGGGTCTATCCAGGTCCAGCGCACTTTTACCGGATATGACAGCCATTTTACAGTCCCTGTAAAGGACTCGCTGTAAAAATTCGGCGTTTAGCGCTGTAAAACGGGGGGTAGCACTGTAAAACTCAGGGCCACCATAGGCTTGAGCTGAATTTTACAGGGAGTCTCACAACTTTTACCGCCGCACTGTAAAACCCTGACTGTAAAATTCTGTACCCTCCGTCATAACTTAGCTCATGAATGCGAACTTGCCGAGGGCCCGGCGTCGACCTTGCTTTCTTGTGAAGTGCAAAATGAAAATGCGGGTGCGCTTGGAGGCGTTGAGCAAACGATCCAGAATCTTGCTGAGATGGATCGAGGAGCGGTCAACGCGGGCGCAGGTAGTCTCTTTCATGACATGAGGGCAAGGCTGGTTTTGTTACCCACGATCTCATACTTGGGCGCTCCGAAGGCGATTGGTCGGCATGAACTCGCCATGGATGGCACAGTCAGTTGCGTGGCGTCCTGAAAGAGGAGAGAACGGCGACGATGAGCAAGTTGATGACCAATGACCACTTGCGTCTGCTCCTTCATATCGTGCGAGGAGATCCTCGATCCTTGCTTTCCCATTTTCTCTCAGATCCCAACGCGCTCGGTCCGGCCTGAGACGCCCAAGCTGAAGCTGTAGAAGACAAGATGGATTGCAGGACGGGAGCACAAGTAGAGATCACCGCTTCGGCTTCGGCCTGGGTTTCGCGTTCGATTTTGGCTTTGCCTGAGCAGCTGCAGCGTTGACCTTGGCCTTCTTCTTCGGAGGCAGAGGCTCATCGCTCTCCTCGTCGCTATGATCGTCAGCGTCGCCGGTCCGACGGCCTTTGCCGACGAGCTTGATGCAGAAGTTGTTCAGCTTGACCCCGATGCGGATCTCCTTCCGCCCGTATTCCTTCCCATCCCACCACGTATCCCACACACTCCCTTTGCATCCGACTTCGTGCGCCTGTCGCACCCCGCTCTTCTCGCGACAGAGCCACCGGGTGAGCTTCTTGCTGTCCTGTCGGTGCACAACCTCCCAGCCGGTTGAATCGAGGAGAGAGATGAGATGTGTTTCGGTGCAATAGCGCGAGGTTGAAATGCATGGAAGAGGGAGGATGAGGGCGAGGTAGCCTCCTGTTGGTGCTTCCTCTTCGTCGTTGCTGCTGCTACTGGGGCCCTGAGCTCGAAGAAAGGCGTGCGGACGGAGAAGCATCTCAGCTCGTTTGGCGAGGTCGCCTTCGAAGTTGAGGACGAGGGATAAGCTGACGGCGTCGAAGCCGGGTGCGACCTCATCTTGGGAGAGCTCCTTCTTCGCCGCCGATGACTTTGAGGCCGAGGATGCTGAGGAAGAGGAGGAGGCAGATCCGACTTGATGGGCAGGTACTTCACCATTCAGGAAGTCGGCTTGGAAGACCTTGTCCGAGCGCGGGTTCAGATCGATCCCGACCACGTCCAACCAGCTCGAGAAGGAATCGTACGCGGTCCCCTTGATCGCGCCCACGTCCAACAATCTCAACCTCTTTGCCGGTGCCGCCTTTTCCCCTTCGCCCTCCTTCTTCTCGTTGGATGGTGAAGAGCCGAACACGTGCGTCTTGAGCGCATTCCCGACCCAGCTCCCACTCTCCCCATGCGCGCCGGCCCCCGTCAGGCTGGCATTCTGATACGCCTCCAGACCGCCGAGCGCAGCCAGCTCCTTCTTCAGCTTGACACGTTCCGCAGCCGTAGTGCTGGGCGAAGCGATTCGTTTGCTGAGCGCGTGGAATTGGGTGATATGTGTTGTGTGCGCTGGTGCAGCTTCTGCATCTGCTTCCTCCTCGCCGTCGCCGTCGTCGTTCGCGTCTTCTGCATCTTCCTCCGAGCCTGCGCCGGCCTCGGCCGCACCACCACCAGCAGCGGTGGCAGCAGTGGCAGCAGTGGCAGCAGCGGGCGTAGGCTTCTTGGGCTTGTTGGCTGGGATGTTCGTCCGTCTCCACTTGCCTGTGACTCTGTCTTGGATGTGCTTCTTCTTGATACCGCCGCGCTTGCCCCGCGGTCGCACCAGCTTCTCGCGCCGTCCCTTCTTGGCCTCCGCCGTCGTCGCTGCTGCTTCTCCGATCGCGCCTCCGTCGGCCGCGCCTGTTTCGACATCGAGCATCTGTTCGTCGGCCATCTTCGCTTCTTCTTCGTTGCTCTCCTTCAGCAGAAGTCAGAACCGCGTCGATTCAAAATTTTCTTTGGGAACGACGGAGCCAGCGATGTGGAGCGGAGCCTTTTTGCTTTCTCGGCCGATAGGAACGTTCCACCGTCAGCACGTTCAGCAGCGATTGACAGTCTTGCTTGGAGAGAGCGGGACGCGGAGCCTTGCTGATGTGGAGGGAGCGAAAAGAGAGAATTGCGGCGGGACCGTTTTCAAGACGGGAAATCGAGGCAAGCGTGGGATCCTTTGCGTGCGTGCCTCTGACCGTCGTTCACACACCGGCGACGGACACAAAGGCGGAAAAGAACCGTGTTTGTTTTAACGCATCATGGCCAACCAACGTCGAGAGCGGCAGCGTCGGAATCAGATCCATCAACGACGAGGTTCAAGGGGAGGAATGGGAATGCGAATGGCTCTTGATCAACGAGGTAAAGGTATGTATCTCGTGCACCCCCCAACCCTCTCCATCCTGTTCCCGCAGTGCATTTCTTTGGGCATCCCCCACCTATTCATTGGGCATCCCCCACCCCATTCTCGTCGGGCATCCCCACGTATCCGGGCATCCCCTTCACGTATCTGGGCATCCCCCAACGGCGGAATCAGGGCACGCCCCTCCTTTCTTCTCTGGGCATCCCCCTTCTGCTTTCATGCAGCGTCTTGGTCACGGCCTTGCCGTATAGGCGTATACGCAGGGGCTGAGGCACTACGGGCGAAGGGATCATGACATGAGGAGACGTCGGAATGGTACAGGGCCTTGGACTCTCGGTTCCTACGCATGCTAGACGGAACAAATGCGCATACTGACTCTCTATTGCGGTTTCACAGCTGCTCCTGGCCCATGCAAGCCCAACCGCATGCGCAATGGGCTTTGACCTCGCGGACGCATATCAGCAACTTCCGAACGCCCCCGCACAACGGCGACGGTTCGTGTTCGAGGTTGAGGGGGACTTCTTTGTGTGGGTCGTGGGGATGTTCGGGATCGCTACCATGGCGGCGTTGTTTGGACAGCTGTGTGACGTGCTCTGCTGGTGGATTGAACACTCTTTTCCAGCAATCCGAGCGAGACACTTCGCAGACGACCATCTCATCTTACACGACGGCCCAGACCCTTGCCCGCCGACGACAGAGATCTACTCCGAAGTCGCGCGGTTTGGATGGACGGTCCACGCGACGAAGCACTTTTCTTGGTCGCGTCGCTTCGTTCTGCTGGGGTTTGAGTGGGATATGGACAAGCAGACTGTGGCTCTAACAGAAGAGAAGAGAAGCAAATACTTGCGCAAACTGAGCACGATGCTCGCTATGGCCGCGGTACGTTACAAGGACATCTCGAGCATGGCCGGAACCCTCGTACACGTCTGCTCCATCTTCCCAGAGCGTCGCAGTTCCCTCAACGCCATCTACGCTTTCCGGAACCGCTTCGACCGTCGGCGCCGCTTCCATAGCCTCGACATTCCAACATCCGCCGCGTCTGAGCTACGAAACTGGCTCATCTTCCTGAAGACCCCGCCCCTCGCTCGCTCGTTCCGCCCCCCCGTCCGTTTCCTTCCCTCACCTGGTCTACTCCGACGCGTCAAATCTCGGATGCGGCGTGGTTATTGACGGCAAGGCGCAGGCGTGGGCGCTCCCGGGGATCATCGACCAGGGGGAGATGGACATCGGTGTGATGGAAGCTTGGGCGCTGCAGCTGGCTCTAGAGGCCTGCGTCAGCTTGGGCGCGAAGGATTGCACCGTTCGCTTTCAGGTGGACAATCTGGGGGTGGTATACGCGTTCAGAAAGGGGAGATCACGCAGCAAGTGGACGAACCACTGCCTGCGATGCATTGCGGAGATTGCCATAGAAGCAAACATCACGATGTCGATGGCGTACATCGCCTCGACCGACAACTTGGCTGACGCTCCTTCTCGGGGCGACTGCTCGCGGTTCCAACCGCTAAACCTACAATTGGCCGCCCCTTGGCAGGAGTTCCTGGGGGCCGCCCCCCCCCCCCCATCATGAGAGCTTCGCGATTCCTGCGTCATGTCCGCTCGGACGTAGGGACGGTTTCTAACGCGAGCGACACCTCAGGACCTCATCCTGAACCCACTGCTACATCTTCTTCTCCCTCATTTGCCACTCTATCCCAGCAGTTCTTGCGCAACCACCCGCAGCAACCCCCACCCCATGCTTCTTCCACGACCCCACTTTCTTCTTCTACCCGACCAGAAGGCCTCATTTCGGCAGGACACGCCCCCATTGCCCCGGAACGACCACGGCGAGGACCAAGGCTCCACCCGTACCGATCGGACGCCTCGGCTTCGACGTCAGCCACAAACACAACACTTCCCACACCTACTCCGCCCACACCCTTCCTTGGCACCCCCTCATCTCCACACCGGCGCCCCCTACTCCCCCCCCCTCGACACATACCGCGAGACTCTCTACCACGTCACGAGACCCTCCCATCCATACCCCTACGAACGCTGGCGCCCCGGTTCCTATGGGGCTTCTGCTTCCTGCCCTTGGGCTGACTCCAGCCGCCGTATGGGTTTCCCTTTCAGACCAGAACAAACCCACGTGCGATCTTTCGCTCGCTGGAGCTCGCGCCATCTCTCCGCGCAGCCAAGCAGCGTTACTGCTGACCCCCGCCGCGCATCTGATTCAGGCTATGCACGGATCCAGCGACCTGGCCGTCGCACAGACTCAGTCTCGAGTCTTGTTACAGTCGGTCAAGGAGAACACTCGGGTCTCATATGGACGAGGGATCATTGCCTACCTCGCATGGTGTGAAGACCTCGGCCTGCCCGAACACTTTCGCTTCCCGGCGGCGATCAACATCTTGCTGCTCTACCTCCAGAAGGATATGAGCAAGTTGCGACCAGGGACAATCGATAAACGAGCCCATGCATTGCAGTACTGGCATCGCGTGCAGCGTATGCCTTGGGCGCTGGAGAAGGGGGTCACACGTACATTACAGAAGACCGCAAAGATCGAAGGACTGCCCCCCTTGGAGAAACGCCGTCCAGTACGCCTCAACGACCTCAAGGCGATGGTTTCCCATCACCAACCCGATGACAACGCCCATGTAGCCATACTGGCAGCCGCACTTCTTGCCTTCTTCGCCATGTGTCGCCCAGGTGAGGTGACGGTCCGGTCGGCATCCGAACCCCACTCCGACCGCGCCAGATGGGCGCACATTGTGTAACATCCGCCGATGACGGCAGACGGCGTGGCGTCATTTGCACTACGACTGCCATCCGAGAAGGTACACGGTAAAGACGGCTGGGACCGGATTGCCGCAGAGCAGAGATAGATGCCCGAGTTGTGCCCGGTTAGAGCAATGCGGCGCCACCTAGTGGCAAACGCGCTGAGGCCCGGGGAGGAGGGATTGGCACATGGCGCTTTCTCCTACGTCTCGAACACTGGCGCGCGTACCGAGTTGACGGACGGACTGTTCGGCCGGACCGTGAACGCATGGCTGACGACCGCCAACCGTGAGCGGGTCACAGGTCATTGCTTTCGCATCGGCGGAGCCACCCTGTTGTTTGCGGCCGGGAAACCCCTCGAGGACATTCGGCTTCGGGGGGGATGGGGTTCGGACGCCTACTTGCTCTATCTCCGGGACATTTACGTGCGTCAGGCGACCATGTTCAGCGACTTGGACCTTCAGAGTCTCTGCTATGGCTAAGCACCCGGGCCCGCCCCCTTCCTATTCGTTGTCCGTTCACGTCAAGCTTTGACTCCATCTCCGATTTCCAGCCTCTTCAACAATTCGACCCAATGTTTCTGCCTTCCTCTCACCGATCCGTCCCAGGGGGGTGCACTTCGTGTAGGCCGACCCGGTGTGGGGCTGCGCAAGGGGGAGCCGCACCGGGTCGGGCCGCATCGACGTGCGAGTACATACAAGTGCTCTGAACCCAACCCTGCATCAGAGATACAGGCATTGAGAGATTGAGATTGACACAGGACCACGTGGAACACAACGTTAGCAGAACGCAACAAGGAGAGCAAGGCCATGAATGAATGTTTGTTAAGTAGATTTCATGAAGACAGAAGGTTATGCAACGTTGGGACTCGCTGGATGACGAGAGAGTTGAGGCACCCAGCGCGAACAGGGAAAGGGGAACTGGAGGCTTTGGCCGCGGTAGCTTTGCATACAGTTATACCAATCGACGATTTATGGTCAGGAAGGGGTTTTGAAACGTTTGGTCCCCAGATTCAGAGCGGAATCTTTGAGAGTCGTGTCAAGTTCGCACAGATTGTTCCTCACTTGTGGCGGAGCAAATGTTTGGAAGTCAGATTACCGTTTACAGGAATTTTTTTTGCGTGTGATTTGCGTAGTAGGCGAGTTGCTTAGATCAGGTCGGCCACGTTCAGGGGCATATCTTCGATCTGCGTGGAGTAGGATTGCTCGATCTCACGCATCATCTGTGGAAAGAGGAGAGTGTTAGCGTGATGCAGCGGAGAACGAAGGGAAACCCCTCAGGATAAGAAAGGGAAGATAGATAAACGCACCAGAACATCCTCAGTGGTAACCAAGCTGATTGCGACACCCTTGCCACCGAAACGGACACGGCGACCAATTCGGCGAATGTAGTTCTCCTTGTTGGTGGGCAAGTCGTAGTTGATGACGATCGAGACCTGCTGCACGTCAATGGCGTGGGCCAAGAGGTCGGTGGTGATCAGGATACGGGACGATCCGGAGCAGAACTCCTTTATGAGGAGCTCACGCTGTGCCTGGTCCATGTCGCCGTGGAGGGCGGAGACGGTGAACTCGCGTGCGTGGAGCTTCTCGGTGAGCCAGTCGACCTTGCGGCGGGTGTTGCAGAAGATGACGGCTTGGGTGATGGTGCCAGTCTCGTACAGGTCGCAGAGAGTGTCGAGCTTCCAGTCCTCCTTCTCGACGGCGACGTAGAACTGCTTGATACCCTCGGGGATGAGCTCGTCGCCCTTGACGAGAATGCGGACGGGCTCGCGCATAAACTTCTTGGTGACCTCGAGGACCTCGGTGGGCATGGCGGCGGAGAGGAGGACGACCTGAGTCTCTGTGGGGAGGAGCTGGAAGGTCTCGTAGATCTGCTCCCGGAAGCCGGTGGAGAGCATCTCGTCGGCCTCGTCGAGACAGAACATCTTGAGGTGGTCGGTGCGGAGGAAGCGGCGGTTGATCATGTCGTGCACGCGGCCGGGGGTGCCGACGACGACATGCTGGCCCTGCTCGAGCTTGGCGATGTCCTCCCGGATGCGGGTACCACCGACACATGCGTGGCACTCGATGTTCATGTAGTCGCCGAGGGCGATGACGACCTCCTGGATCTGCTGTGCGAGCTCGCGGGTGGGGGCGAGGATGAGGGCCTGGGTTGCCTTGATGGCGGGGTCAATGCGCTGGAGAATGGCGATGGAGAAGGTGGCGGTCTTGCCGGTACCGGACTGAGCCTGGGCGATGACGTCGTGAGCCTTGATGACGGGGACGATGGCGCGGGACTGGATGGCAGAGGGACGCTCGAAACCGTAGGCGTAGATACCACGGAGAAGCTCGGGGGCGAGCTCCATGTTGTCGAAGTTGTCGGTGATGGTGTCCCAGTTGGACTCGATGTCGCCGTCAGGGTCCAGGAGGACATTGGCACCGGAGCCACCGCCGCCAGCAGCGGGGGACGGGCTTGCTGGGCCAGCGGCAGCGGTGTGGGCGGGGGAGCAGCGGCAGCGGGTGCTGTGGCATTTTCGAGCTTCGACGTGCTGGGAACATTGATGTTCGGGTGGACGGCATCTTTGGGTGGCGTGGCTTCTGAGGCATCTACGAGGTCTCGCTTTTTGTCCTTCGCTGCGACAGAAAAGACAGCTACTTTGAGGATTGTGGGCGGAGCGGCCTCAGTAGCGTCTAAGGAAAAGCGAGATAACAACCGTCGGTGATGTTGAAGGACACCATTTCCGATGACTTTCATCGCCCGAAGTCTTTCGGGTTCGTCCTCGACGACAGTGGCTCGGCTGTGGAATATGGCTGAGCGGAAATTCCTGAGAGACAATATGTTTAGCTCCCAGCGAACGTATGGAATCTGAAAAGTGTCTGGTGTTAGGAAACTCACGGGCTGATAGAGCTCGGGTTCAGATCGAGCACGATTTCGTCGACGGAGGCAGCCGATATAGCGACGGATAGACCTCTATGGGAAAGGTCGCTTTCGGCAGTGTCCTTAGTCGTCTTCTTGGGCAATTTCGGATTGACATGTCCGAGTAGATAGCAGTAGTTTTCTGCTTCGCCTTCGCTTTCGCCATGTCGAGTCATAACGCCAATCATCGGCGCTACGACGGGGATCGCTTCGTCGAGATCGGATATCCAGGCGACGTGCACGACGGGACACGCTTTGAGGATGCTGTGCATGCCCGCTTTCCCCTCGCCTGGAATTGATTGCTCAACACAAGATCAGACCCAGGAGAGGCTCAGAGTTTCGATGTGTTGATATATAACTCACCATTATTTGCTCCTTCATTCGCGTTCTTTCTCTGATACACGTTCGGAAATGCTGTCATGGTCGCTGTTAGAGAGGTATAGGCAGAGGAAATGACGATGAAGGGTTGAGGTCGAGCTGAACTTAGAGTCAGAGGGCCAGTTATAAGGGAAAGACGAAATCAGCAGGGCATGCCTTACAGCCGCTTCTCTCGTCCGCTTGCATCCCGGCAATTTCTGACTCCCTGCATACACACATATCTTGCCTGCACTCCTCGCAAAATCTGAGTTGCTTCGACAAGAAGCGACCGTACGTAATTAACAGCCTGACCTTATCTCCCATTATCCTGCACCGGTCAAATGAGGCGGTGGTCGAGTGAGCATTCTGCTTGGGCCGTATTATTGCGAATCTGGGAACTTCACAACGTGACGAAGAATCCGTTATCGCTCCTCGCTTTGTCCTTGTAGAGGTCAAATCCAGCGGGTCCACTCTTTGACTGTACGATCCCAGATATAAATTCTTAACCCTGCCGTGCAACACGGTGAAAGCCAGGGCGACATATTCTGACGGTTGCGGGATGGCATGGCTGTCTGTGGTCGCTTTTTCCTTCGCGTGGCCTCTGTAATCGTCGTAGGATTCGACGTTGATGATGTACGGGGATGTACCGAGATGTTGCGAACGTGATGTTTTCATCCGCCGCCCGGAGGATATATCGGATCGGAATCTGCTTGAAGCGCACGATGTTGAGGTGAACGGAGCCGACGCTCAGATCCTTCGTCGTCCGATCGGCCATGTGGGTGAAGAAGGACGTGGTATAGACGACGTCAGGGTAGAACTTGAGGCCGAGCCGGTTTTTCATGTTGGAAAAGTGTTTGCGTCGGCGAGGCACTGGGAGCGACCGAGATGGATGCGTTGTCCTGTAATTCAGAATTGTGGAGGATCGATTGTCATTGCGAGTCTTCTCCTACAGTACTCAATGCTCCAATCTTCAAAGAACGTTACTCACCTCGAGCATTTCTCTAGTTGGATCAGAGAAGCATCAGGGTCCAAGCTGAGGAAGCTTCCGGCCCCTGCATGCTCTTGCCTTTATCACTGCAGCCTGCCCCGCGGGATATCTCCTTAAACGCTTCCTGTTGTATCGATAGTGTTTTACGTCTTTGGGGATTGGATTGAAGATTGAACGAGACGATACGTGGAGACTTCGAAATGAGACATATTTAGGGAGTATCAACATACTTCTTGAGCTGTTCCACAACATCATCGAGCAGAGGACGTTCGCGAGGATCATAAGCGCAGCAGCGCTGAGTATGCTCTCGCACACGACGAAGAGGCAAGAACAAAGGAAGGCGGCTTTCCTTTGTTTGGTGGGTGTCTTCGTAGGTTTTTGTGAACTCTCTGACACGGCGGGATGCTTCATATCATGCCTTGCATAACAAGCATCGCAACTGCATTTCCGTGTTTGATCGTGTAGAGTAAACAAACTGATGCACTTGAACTGGCCGATCTGCCGACAACGTGCTGTAGCTATTGATTGGAATCCACACGTTCTGTCAGCAACATTTAAGCTGGGATAGCGCAACAAACAAAGAGAACACGGAAGCACTGTGAATTGTACCTATACTTGCAGAAAACGGCATCGTGTATGACTCCTTACTGTGGAATGGTCTGCGGATGAATAGCTGGGCGGACGACTCGAGCAAGTGACACCTCATCGGCAACGTCCTAGTCCGGTGTGGCTCGACGCCCAGCTTGCCTTGTTTGTGCTTATACTCAGCTCTTGTTTGAGCCGGATTGAACGTCGTCTGCGGATCTGAGTCCAGCGTGTTGAAAACCAACCAGTTGGTCTCTGTTCGTAAGGTAGCTGATATCACCTCGTTCCTACAATTCCTATCTTCCTTGATGATGGAAAACCATGATGACGATGACGATCGTATAATTGCAGACTGTTGACACTTGACGGAGAAGAAATAGTTACACTTTACCTATCCTCGTCGAAACTCCACCCGCACCGCCAGAAGGTATGCCACCGTGAGAAATAGCCTGAATTCTCACACCGCGCCCTTGCACGCTTCTACCAATACGTAGTTCAAATCTCGTCCGCGAGGCTCAGCAGGCCACTTATTTGTCGCTGTCTGCGCCGGAGGAGGAACCACAACGCTTTTCGCGAGAGAGAAAAGGCTAAGTTGGACTGGACCATGTCGATGACAGGCTCTAGTTGTACGCTGCTGTCACCACCTTATAGTCGGCTGCAAGCTCATCCAGGCCAGGACGGAGAGCGATGGCGGCGCGGATATACGCCAGAGTGAAGGAGACGCAGCAGTGGCCCATATTCCGGAGTCGAGGGATTCACAGCGCCTCAGGCCTCAGATATTCGTCTCCTCCATCAATGTCGTGCCCCGAGGTCCCGATCGCGATGAACAGGTAATTGTTAGTTAATATATGTCCGAAGTGGCTTCTTAAGAAGGTCGGGAACGATCACTTTACGGTTTTTCTCACGCCACACTATAAGCATCCCGCTAACGCCCAGCTGTGGCGTCCGCCAAGAGCTTCTACGCTCCAGAAGCGAGCAGGTGGGCGCTAAGCGCTAAGAATCGCTGCACCACGCCAGTGTGACTTAGCAGGCAAACGAAAGAGCAAAGAGCCATTTATGTTCTATTTCCATATATACTCGACCACGTGTCTTAGCGGGTGCCCATCGACACCATAAACATACCACTTACTGCTTACTGCTACACCCGCTATCCACCACGGACCCGGGCGGGTTCGTCTCTCCATCGCGAGCTCCATCGTCATTGATCGCACCGTGCCTCTTCGATCATCGTGCATCATGGGCACTCTCACCGCCTGATGGTGTTGGTGAGTGGTGGTGGCGCGGTGTTAAGTGCTGAACGGCGAGTAGTGCTGAACATCCTAAAGTTCCCACAGCTCATAGCCCTCCTTCCTTTTGTACCCGCACGGTGTGCTCAGTGCTACGGCCTTCGAAGTTGGTTCAAAAGCGACGAGGTCTCTCTCCCACATCGGAAGTCGTCCTTCTTAAGGCCCCAATTTCTCTCCGCCAGCTTCATCTGCCCGCACCGCACACTCAACCGAACCCAACCCAACCCAACCCAGCGTGTCTTTTTGTCATAGGTGAGCACATCCATGATCGAGCCCTTTGAAGGTCGCAGCTTTCATCCACATGCTCACCAAGCAACAGTTGACCGATCACGATTCCCACTGCTAGGTCTGTACAATGAGCGCCATCTCCAATAACTGTCTTTTACCAACGGACATCTACAGTCTACCTGGTCCGGAATGCTCCGTCTACGCTCCCAACCCAAACGCGACGTTTGCGCAGCGAATCAGCGACTGTTGCAACGGTGCCCAGGTCCACCATATCGGCAACACCACGGACGAAGTGGCCATCGAGCAGAGCTGCATCTCATGGTGCTCCTATCCGGACCTCGCAAGTAACGTCTCCTCTATCGATACCGTCGTCCGCAAATGGCAGGAATGTGTTGGCGTTTTTCCTGGAGCAAAATGTCAGACCGGCCCCAACAACCAGACCGGCTCGAACAACCAGACTACTGGCTCGAACAACCAGACCGGCTCTAACAGTGCGGCCTTCGGCGGGCCCGTCGCCGCGTTTGGGAGCCCCGCGGGAGTCAAGGGTGCTGTTGTCGTGGCCGCCATGCTCGTCCTGCCCTGGGCGGTATCTGCTGTTGTCGTTGCTTGAGGTAGCAAGGCATATCGATACCCGGTAGACGAACGAGGGCGTCCTTGCTTTCACGTTCCATCGGTCGGCCATACCATCAAACTTCAACGACATTAATCACCATCGGCCCCGTTCCATACACGTACACTGTCCAATCCCTCATCCCGCCGCTCTTGAACTCGCGAGCGCATCCAATCCTGACGGCACCTCTAGGTCCAACCTAGCGACACGACATACTACGACCTCATCCTCGGACTATCAACTAGCTTTCCATCTGCCCAACGACAGCTGTTTGCATCGTTCTCCACATTTGTTCACCGGCGGCAACGAGCGGCCCTCTGTTCCCGAAATACATGCTATCCTTGGGGAATTGTGATCTCCATGCGGTAGGAGCCCACGCTCTACCATGTCATATCAGTCGATAACGATGGGCCATAATTCAGCGAGATCGTAGAAGCAGAAAATAGATGTAAGTACGTTGCAGGTGAGCAGCGAACCGTCCTCGTTTCTGAATTGTGTACGTGAACACTTTCACGCTTTTTCCCACGAGTGCATTCGGGCGGAGGGGCCAGTACCGATCTCATAGGCGCAGTGATGACTGAGATTTATGCGGAGTGGGACTCGATTATGGCTAATGTTACCAAGTTACCAACCATGTCCACGTCGCGTCAGCAGTCAGCACTCTCCAGACCATCTGCTCGCTCGCTTCCGGAGCGCAGAAGCTCTTGACAGACGCCACAATTGGGCGTTAGCTGGACGCTTATAGTGTGGCGTGGGAAAGCCCCGAAGATAAATTGTTCTCCACCTTCTTCCATTAAGAAGCCAATTCAGTCAGGCATATATTGACATCCTTGTCCATCGCGATCGGGACCTCGAGGCACGCCGCTGACAGACGAGACGAGTGGCTGAGGCGCTGTGAATCCCTCGACTCCGGAATATGGGCCACCACTACTGCATACTGCGTCTCCTTCACTCTCACCGTTCGTCGGTCGTCAGAAGTCTGCCTCGGCGAAGCGTGGAAGCTGCTATAACTGACCTCCCGGATTGCTCAACTCCCTCTCGTTTTCAGCGGCTGGCCTTCCCAAACACGTTCGAGAGAAAGAGGCTGGGGCCTGCGAACGACTTTACAGCTCTCGCGACTCACGACCGTATGACAATTGCTTACCGTCTTCCATAGTCTTTCTTCTTTCTTACAGATGGCCTGGCGTTGGGGAGATATGGAGATGGCTCCATTCAAAGATTATTGCCTCACAGTAGTATTTCGCAGTGTGGACGGAAATTCGTCGTTCAATCCTTTCAAATCCAGGACGGGATGAAGGTTATGCTGCCAAGATCGAGCAGGATCTCGGGGCGTACGGGTATATCCAGAACAATTGGACGGCATCATGCATCAGCTCTTAGGGGGGAGCGACCAGACCAGGGACGCGAGGTGATGCAGAAGACGTGGTCCAGGATAATGATCGTATGTCGTCTCAAGTCTCAATGCTCAGTGGATCTAATTTTGGGTGGGCGTGAAAGTGTATGTGGCAGTTCCGACTTCGCCGGGGCGTACATCTTGCTATATATATATATATACATGTGTATTAGTTTGGCGTGTGCAAAAGAAAGAAAAAATGTGGTACACGAGCAAAACGAGCAGGTCATCCGCAATAAAATGAAAACGATCGCGCAGAGAAGCTACCCATCGCTACTATCATGATTCGTGACCAAGTAAGTCAGCAATCGACGGCATTATCGGCAAAGGAGAGATGCGACGCCTGATTGAAGGTCCCTCGTCTCTGGACGAGCGCTACTGCGTCCTCCTTGACCATGATTCGTCAGTAAGTACACTGCCTCGGAGAATGGCGCAAGCAGCTAGCCGACCTCAGGTCTCTACTGGCTGCGTGCGCATCGCTTGTCATCTTCTGCGGCGTAAGACGAGACCAACATATGCGTCCGCTGCGTTCCCTCCTCGACGTCTTCCACGCCCGACATTGCTGTCAAGGTTCTGTTCCTCTACGTACTATGACGGCATGGGGAAAGGTGGGAAGCGGACGGCTTCTTCCCGCTTTCATTCAATCATCTACGGCAGCTTCCAGCGTCCAGCGAGTCAGCGAGTCAGCGAGTCAGCCGCATCGACACTACGTACGGACCTTTGATGACCTGAGTTCCCTGGCTGGCTGGTCTTCGGGCCTCCGGTCTCCAGCCTCAGACCTCTAGTACCAATCCTTGTCACTTGTCAGGTATGCACATGCTCGATTCGAAAGCAGGTAGGAGAAATCTCCATGGAGATCGAAGAGGGAAATGATTTCTCCGCTGATCATTCGAAGCCCGAAGGGAACCAGATCGAGCACGGAAATGCAAAAAAGGGGCGTCTCTTCGAGTGCTTCAGTCTGGGACGTTCTCTACTTCCAACCAGCTCTCCATCAACCTTCTTACTCTCTTCCTTGTCATCTTCATCCTTTCTCACCCTCTTCATCTCACCCGCCATGATCGCCAGCAAGTCCTTTTTCGGTCTGCTCGCCCTCGTCTCCCTCTCGATGGTCTCCGCTGCCGAGCACAACGAGATTAAGTGAGTCTTGATTTGCCTCCCCCGCCCTTCGAGCCTCGGACAGCTCACGTTGATGGACGAGAACTGATTCGATTGTTATTTCCTTCCCATCTACCATTCTTGTCTTTGGAACTGTAGGCAGTGCAAGACTGAAGATTGCAACTCTGATTGCCCTCGATCCTTGTTCGTAGACGTCCCTGGGGACGCCGATGGTCTCGGTATCATGTGAGTGCATAGTTGCAGACACAGTGGCAAGCACTTTGAGGATGACTGACCTTGTCTTTTCCATTCGTCATGCATGGGCAATCGCGACCTTCTGGACACGCTTCCTTACAGTGAATACCGTGAGTGCTTGTACTGTGTTTCGTTAGAGTATAATCAGGGAACGTGTCTAACTAAGCAGGCGGGCCCGCTTCTTTTCCCCTCTTATGAATCCTTTAGCCTCTTGCACTGTTTACTCTTCTGGCACTCTGACCGGCTATCCTCGCGATGAAAGTGGCTCGACGATTGTTTGGCACGACGTCTCGGAGCCCGATGAAGGTTGCGCCTACATCCTTCTTAGCCCAGCCAACGTCGACGAACCGAACTGCGGCACCCCAGTTGGACAGTTCCGCCATGCTACCTGCGTGTGAGTCCATGCTCGCTGTGTACTGCCAGCATTCATGCTTCATGGATGCTGTTGCTTCTCCCTTGCAAGTAGCGCTCCTAGAATTCCCTCAGCTGACTCCGCGCTCGTTCGTACATCCCCTTTTCCCTGCAGGCGACACCTTATCGCCGGGACTTACATGTGGCAGCGCTGCTGCGGTCAGGAGTGCACCGACGCCGGTGTCAGTCGTCGCGCGATCCGGGGTGCGAACTGGCTGGGCCAGCGTAGCAACCGTCGCGACAATGATCTCGAGGGCAGCCTCGTGACTCTCAGCGCTTACAACAACGGCAGCCCAGTCGAGGTTCACTCCTCTCGCCCGGCCAGCCACAAGCAGACACTTGCCCGCCGCGACTGCAGCGGCTTCAATGAAGAGCGTCGGTAAGTCTGTGGCTTTCATGCTGTCGGCAGCACGTGTTGACTCAGCCGCAAGTCCACTTCTTCTTATCTCTCTTTCCCTTTTTTCTTCTTCAAATTTCGTTCGCGAAGACCTCCGAGACTTCCGTCAGCCGAAGCACCAGCGTTTCAGCCACTGTCGGCGACCCCTTCGGCATCGTATCCACTACAGTGGGCTTCGAAACGACGGAGGAGGCGAGCACGTCGCTGACATACACGCTCGAGCTCACCGCGGGCCAATTTGGCACCGCGTCCTGGACGCCTACTTTGGACTGCGTTGAAGGCACGTTCACCGGCTGTGGCGATGCCGGCGATCAGAAGGGGTGAGTGTTGGCTGGATCAGACTTTCGCGAGGATGCTGATACTGATCGAAAAGCTGGTTATGATCTGTAGCAACGTTTGCACGCCGTCTCTCGCCGCCAACAACGAGGCCAGGGGCGTCTACCGCACTGTCCTCCAGAGCTGAAGGCGTGCCCTTCATTTCCGGATCAAGTCTCAAGAGAGCCCAAACAAATGGCCTGCCCTGCTTTCCCTGTCTGTATCACTTCTTTACCCAGATAACATCAATTTCCATATCCTTCCTTCTGGTCTATTGGCATTCCGTGTCGTTCAACGTTCAACCCGGGGATTCATCACACAATCCCTTAGACGAGCAACACGAGCGAAGCTTACTTCCCAACGCAGGAGGATAACGGTTCGAAAGAATGATATATGCGCCACCCGTCCCTATTTATACTGACGCCCGAGATCTGCGATCTGTACGCTCGTGGTCAAGGCTGCGGCAAGCTGTCTAAACGATGATGAGCGCCAAATGAGGAAAGGGAACGTAACTCAACGCTCGTTTACAGATCAAGCTGATCCTTCTTCCCATTCACCTCCTGCCTCAGCGCCGATATGGATAGGGGACGAGATTGTTAACGGACCTGACCCACGCTAGGCACTATCGCAAGTCCCAAGCGCCTCCATTGACTTAAGGTGGAGGCGTGGGCTCCTCAATCACGTCCGGCTATGGTCGGGACCACGAATGTCAGACAACCGAGGACAACCCACACACCCTGCCGTGCCTTGTCAAGTGGTTGCGGAGCGAGCTGCCGGACGACCCATCAAATGAAGACGACAATGGCCTTGTCGACGTCAAGACGCCAGCGTCTTTCTTCCATCGGCATCGCTGCCTCGTACCAGTATGGGCGCGATGTGAGTTCAGTTGTATGACGAATGTAGCAGATAGTCCCGAGTGCTCGCTCCTTATGAGCGTGAAAACGTCTACCAGACAATCGAATCCAAGAGCTAGGCTCTCGTCGACGATCCGGACGATGGCGAACGTCGGCGTCACATCCGCGAAGGAGGAGATCCTCGAGACTTCCGCATAGAAAGATAGCGAATCCAATCAGGATGCGCATGAGTATAGGCCAGGTACGGCCTGGCCGGTCAGCTGCAGACTAAGACCCTAGAACTGAGACCCTAAGCTTAGACGCTCACAGGCGTTCCCGCCTCCCAGCTTCATTGTCCAAAAGGAAGCGACCTCAACAAAGTAGAGGGAGCGCTGGCGGGAGCGCCAAAGAGCATCACTCCCTGAGGACAATCCTCATGACGGGTCTGTTTCCATACGGTCTACGCACAGTCTGCACCAGAAAAAAGCTGACACTCATACCCATGCTGACAGTCACAGGGCCACAGCAATTCACGGCTACACGGCTACACCATATAGAGCTCGGGCATATAACCGCAAAGAAAGAACACTGTGACAGCATTGGTCATTGATCGTTACGAGTCTGAAAGCAAAGGAAGCACACGCGCACCGCAACCGCAAGCAGAAAAGGTAGCCGCAGGTAAAAGGGGGAATGAAAGCGAGAGATCAGGAAAGGAGAAGCCGCTGTTGAACCGGCACCAGACCCCGTAGGGGGTCGCGAAGATATATCTTGAAAGACTCGGAAGACCAGCCACCAAGGAGCTTGATCTCTGGCACGGTGGCACCCTTGTGCCAATAAAAGCACGCTCCGCCAATCCGGAAGCTGTGCCCCTGGAAAGAGGGACGGCCCGCCTGCCGCAACGCGTCCGAGAAAATTGCGAGGAAGGTATCCTTGGTAAGAGGCACCAGCCGCCAGCCTCGACCCGCCCGCACCTTGTAAGAGAAAAGAGTCGTGACCGAAGGGTCCGCCCGCGAATGATGGATGAATGAAAGATGCCACAACAACGCATGCACCGGATCGAGGAGTCCCGGCGCCTCCGACAGGATCTTCGAGGCGCCATCTGTCCAAGTCGTCTTTGTCCAAGGTAGGCGAACCTCGATCGCCGCCGCACCCGCCACTGACCGCACCGGTTCCACCTTGTCACGCGTGACATGCCTTGATGGGTCGACGAACTTGGCAGAGGGAGATGTCGTCTCTGAGAGCCGGCATACCGCAAAGAAAGAGAAAAGGGCACAGGACCACACCGCCGCGTGTAGGTGGTCGGTTGTGGGAGAAAGGAAGGACCGGACCGCGAGAAGGTCGACCGTTTCGATTGGGGCGCGCAGAGGCTTCTTCAGGGGGGCCAGCTTCGCCACCCCTTTCAGCGCCTGGGTAACCATGGGGAAGATGACCCAAGGTTGACCCCACATCCGATGCCAGCACGACAGGGCTGCCAAGTAGTTCTTGACCGTGCCTACCGCCCGGTTCCCACAGCAGGAGCCCACGAAGGCGAGCAGCAACCCTTCTGAGAGTGGGAAAATGTCTGCCGCCGCTAGACCCATATCGAACACAGCCGCAAGGAAGATTCCGATCGCAGACCCGTATTGTTGACGGGTGTTTGGTTCGATCGAAGAACGAAGAGCACGAAGAACTTGATGTTGATGAGTCTTGGAGTTGGGTAGCTGCACACCGGAACTTGTCTGAAGCGAGAAGGAAAGCTGAACACCCGGTCTCCACGTCAGGAGCCGATCGAGAGTTGGTATGTTTGGAAATAGCGATCGCCGCAGTTGCAGCTCCGCAGGGGTGTCAAAGACTGACCCCGGGGTTGGGATGAAAGCAGTCTCCGCTCTGCCACGATTCGTATTGGACCCCCCCGAGCCACGAGCCGCGAAAGTCGAAGGAGACGAGTCATCCTCGATGAGGAGGCGTCTCATGCTTGTGTCGGGACTTCTTCGATGAAGTGTAGTACGAGGTGGGGGGATCTTGAAGCTTGGAAGCCGTTGGCCGGGAAGGAGCTCTCCCCTCGAAGGGGCGTCCGCCGGATTGTTCACTGATTCAATGTATCTGATGTCCAAACGGAACATTTCTCTCTTCTCCACGGCCAGCACCCGCTTCAGGACCGTGTTGGCCTGCCGACCGAAACTGCGTCCCTTCTTGTATTCCCCAATCACGCCATGGTTGTCCGACCAAAAGCGGATGAGGGACCGCGACGCGCCGCATGCCAGAGCCGCCAGCAAGCCGAGTTCCAGGGCCACCGCCTCCGCCCAGCCGATGTGTCGGCTCTCTGATTGCCATCCAGGCCGCCACTTCCAGGCCGACCACCGCTCTCCGATAACCACCCCAAGACCCCACTCCGTGCTTGCGTCGACCCATACGTCGTCTGGGAAGACCTTCTCCGGGACATCAAAGGACCTGATGAACGGGGTTTCCGCGAGGGCTCGGACCCACAGGGTCATATCGTTCCGCAAAGGTTCCGGAACATGAAGTTTCATGTACGGCCTGTCGACCGGGAAGGTCGCCGCAAACCGGGCCAGCTCCATGAGATACGGCGATAGGTCCCTCGCTACGAAGGCCACATGCTGTAGCAGAGTTTGGGTCGCCTCTAGCGACTGTGGATCCGCGAACTGAAACTCCGCAGCCTTTCCCCGGTAGGATTCAGCTTTCGTCCGCGGGAGCACCACCTTCCGCTCCTTAATCCGCCACTCCCATCCGATGTAGATCGGTCGGGGTGAGAAATCAGCAGTCTTGGCTTCGTTCCAGGCGAAATCTAGACCGTCCGCCGCTGTCCGTACATCGTCGAGACAGACTGCCGGGTCGGTCCGTAGCACAAGGAAGTCATCTATCCACTTGAGGATGACGACGCGCCCGCACATCCGCTTCACGATGATGCTCCTGGTGGCATCGGCCACCAGGCCCCAGACTCCTGTCGCCAACACAAGACCGAAAGGAAGGAACAAATCGAGGAAGAAGACTTCTTCTGAGGTCTGCACCACCAGCCCTGGCCATTGCGAAGGTTTAGCAAGGCAGGTCCGAAAAGCGTCCTTCCCATCCATGGAGGCCCCTTCAACGTTCGGGTCGAGCTTCAGCAGGGAATCGATGACTGCCCGCACACCGTCCCACGCCGTGATGAACTCATCAGAGTCAATGAAGGCGTTGATGCTTGCATAAGGACCTTCCCGCGGCCAAGAGAAGTCTTGGACTAGTCGCACGTCGCCGTTAGCCTTGGGAATGATTCCCAAAGGCGAAGTCTGGAAAGGACCAACTAGTCGTTCCACTTCCGCCCGCGACAGAGGGCCTTTCCACCTGCCCATTCCTGTCTCCTTCTCGACCACCTTGTCGACCGCATCAGGTTGAGACCGGGCCGATAAGTGGTTCGGCGGAGTCACCGTCACTCTGATCTCGGGGATACCGAAATCGAAACCCGACCGCATCCCTTCAACCACCTCTCCATACGAGCTCAGCAGATCAAGCTGTTCTAGGGCCAGCTTGTACCCGTCGGCATTCAGGGGCCGCGATGAGGGAGGCTCAATGAGAGCCCGATCCCCCTCCGGAGTTCGAGGCCGCTCCACCTGAACCGCCAGCTCCTCCACCACCGCCGCTGTCTCCACCTCCTCCGCTGGCGTACTTGCAGGCCGTCGCTCCGTGGTTCGAGGCTCCACAGATGGAGCACTCGTGGACGTTGCAGTTTTGTCGAGTGCAGCCATCATTGAGATTGAATTGCATGCACATGGAGGCTCCGTCGGCAACCCGGACGAGACGTCCTTTGGGTCCTTGTCGTTTGGAGTGAGCTTTCCGCCCTTCCGGGGATCGGGCGCAGGTGGCGAAGTCGTGCTCGAGGTCTTGTCTAGACCGGCCGCAGACGATGCAAGCGGCCCGCGCGCCGCCACCTCCCGACGCGGGGCCCTTCTGAAAGGACCGTTGGCCCTTGTCGCCTCCCCGGCGATCCGATTTGGAGCCGCCACTCGAGCCATATTCGCCCGACTTCTGTCCGCGACCGCCTCGGCCATGCCCAGGAATCGTGAGCTGTGTTTGACGATGCTCGATCACCTCCGCCCACAGCTGAGTGTCCCACTCTCTTGGGTCGACTCTTTCTCCCGGCGCATCGGCGTAAAAGTTTTCGCGAAGCCGCGCGATGTAAGCTGCCACGTTTGGCCAGGTGAGGTGATTCCTAGCCGTCTCTTTTCCGAAGAGGATGTCACGAGTTTGACCCCATGCGAGGGCGTCGTTGAGGAGTTGCCGCTGCTTGATGCCCTCCAGCTTGCCGAGAGCCAATCGTTCCATGACTTTACACCAATTCGTCATGGCCGCATGCATGTCTCCGTATGACAGGTCCGCATCCCTTGTCTTCGCCGTAGGGAGCTCCTGATCCAGTCCAAGCTTGTCCAGCACCGCCTTCGAAGACTCTTGCCCTTTGTCGAACCCAGCAGCGACGCCTTCCACCGTAAAGTGCCACAGCGGGACATGTACACCCGCCAGCATCTTGTTGACGATCGTGACATGGGGCATTCTTGTCTGTGTGCCAGCCGTCTTGCTTGGGACGAAGGACAGCTCGGTGAGGGACGAAGGTTCCGTAGCCGATCTGCGCATGTCTTGCGCGGGTAGTGTCGGGTGTGTGGGCGGTGCTGACAAAGAGCTAAACAGTTGGCGAGGCGATGCTGCTCGATGGATCGTCGTATGCTGCTGCGCCTCCGAATGTCCCTCCACTGTGTCCGCAGGAGCCGCCTTGCTCATTGATTCGAGAAGGACCTGCAGGAGCTGCTCCTTGCCTGTTTCAGGCATGCTTTTCACCATGCTGGGCGAGATAACGAAAGCGAAAGGTTGAGCGCTATCATTCGTGACTCCAGATGGATTGATCTGCTCTGTCGTCATCCGATCGACCGTATGGTCGTCCAGCATTCGTAGCACATCGTGGCCCATGCCCTGAGCGGGTGCGACCACTCTCGGCTCCTTGCGCGTCGCGTTCGATGGCCCGCTCTCCATTCGTCGGCGCTTGCCAGCAGCCTTGTCCGAAATGGCAGCCGCGAGGCCTGTTGCCTATAGCCGCACACAAATTGAAGAGACAGGATCACCAGAGTCATGTCAGCTACCTCGCACAGCACCGCAGCAAAAAGGACCAAGAGAATAAACAGTTCTCACCGCAACCGCAGGTCCTGCCACATTGTGGCCTCGTTCCGCCACCGCGTGAGTAACTTCCGCAAAGCCCGTGGGCCTACCGCTGCTGCCCGCTGGCCTCGGGCCCACATCAGCACCGCTAGGCTGGTTGAGAGGAGAGCCACTCCTGGTTGTCTGCTCCGCGCCTTGACTTTGCGTTGCCGAAGCTGCCGACGCCGATTGTCCTCCTGCGTGAGGAGTTAAGAAAGGAGTTTGCTGGGTCGACGTAGCCGTTGGAGGCTGCAGAGCAAGGCGCTGGACCTCATCCGAGGACTCCACTGCCTCTGGGTTGTTGGAAAGGTTTGCTTGTCGAATGAGTTCTTGCATACGTGCCGCGGTCTGGTCGGATTGCTCTTGACGCATCCGAAGCAGCTCGTCTTCCGAATAGTGGGGGGAATCGCCCCTTGGTGCCGACATCTTGACCGCACAAAAGAAAAGCGAAGGCAGCGCTGAAAGAAGCGTCTGCCAGTTACCGCCTATGCGACACCACTTGAGGAAGACGAAGGTGGTGAGCAGGCGGATCTTTCTCGCACCGACACGCTTCCTGCGTTTTCAAAACCCGCAGAAGCTCACGTGACTCAAAGACATGGCAGACGCAACTTTCAGACTTGAAGTCTCGAGGCCTGCTCACGCTAATCCGCGAGATGTGTAAGATTCATCCCGAGTTCATGCCCAGCGGCGAACGTTACAAAGACGAGATGGCGTATGTCCGCGTCGCCATCGCTCTCCGTCCCTGCCTATCGTCCTCCCCGTTTTCATATCGCGCCATGACGCCTATCCTGGGCAAGACGAAGGGAACCGTTTCGACGGGGTCGGGCACGAAGGCAACGTGAATGAACGGGCTGGCATTGAAGATATCGCGCACGAGTGTCTTGTCATAGATGCCTGGGGAGGTTCAACTACAGTGTTATCCAATTTGAGAAACGTGCTGGCAGCTTTGCCCTTTGCCGGTGGAAGAGATTGTGAGAAAAGAGATTGTGTCATTCTCACCTTTGTCGGCCTTGCCATCGATCGCACCAGCTGGCGCCTTCTTACAGCAGGACAACATCTTGAAGCAGAGGCCTGACTTTCCTAAAACAAAATCACAGATGAAGGAAGGCAGAAATCAGATTTGGAAGAGAGCGTCAGTGTAGAGTAAGACAGAGGGAGTGATCAGTGACTGATTGACAGCGATGGAGAGTGGAGATGATAGGCGGCCTTCCCGGATCATCTTTTCCTTATCCTCCACCGGGGTACATATGTATAACTGGCGAGAATGCAGGGTTAGCCTTGTGACACTAGGGGTGTTTAGCAACATGCACAGGAGAAAGGGGGTTAGGATTGTTTAGAGCAATAGCTATACAACAGCTATGCTATTGGGGGTCCAATAGCCTTGTCAATGAGAGATACGCCTGACAAGCTGTTGTAAAAATCCCAATCCCTTTAAATTGAAACTTGGTTTTGACGCTAAAAAGTTTCAGAGTCTCAATCCCAACCCGCTACCCTTTTCTGGAGGCGATCTGGATGGGTGGCGGTCGTCTGGACACCTGCCCCGGCTCGCGGAGGATGCTGACGCTGGGAGCGTGGCCACACGATGAGTGCGCCACCCCCCCGCCCTGCCGTTCCGCGAGGAGAGTATATCAGGCAAGCGTAATTCAATGGGCCTATGCCCGCGGTGATCCTGCCGCGTTTGGGCCCGAGCATCTGTAAGGTCAGGACTGAGCACGTGACTTGACGCGTCGTCGCGTCGAAGATACTCCAAACACGGGTGAGGTGAGACTCGTCTGGTGGTCTTCTGCGCTAAAAATAGGTCCAAAATCCCTGAACCTGCAATAGGTACGACAATACCCTTAAGGTATTGACAAATCCCAATCTTGCCCAATAGCTGTACCTATTCGGAGGATTGACAAAGAGATTGGGAGGGCCATTTCTCCTGTGATGCCCTGGGAGCAGAAAAGGCATAATTTAGACGCCCCTCATTTAGCCATGACGCTTTCGATTTTACCTTTAGCAGCGCCAAAAGGCCAAAAATCCTAGACCTTGACCTAAAATGAGTGATCACGCAACAAAGATCATGCGATCATGCTGATCATCAAGAAGAAAAAAAGTAAATTCTTGATCTTCTCCTGCTGGACAACTTGGATTTAACCGCCGAAATAAATTCTTCACGCCTTTTGAGTGGCGGCATGATGCTTCACCAACATGACGCCGAAATTAGGGCGCGTCAACTCTGTCCAGCCAACTCCAGACCCGCGTCCAGATTAGCGTCTTATTATGCCCTGGGTCTTGTTGCTAAACACCCCTAGCTCTATGGTCGCCCGCAGGCACATCTGCAGTCAGGACCTTCGGGTGGTCTTCTCGCCCTGAAACGCATCTCTTCATCTTCAGCCCAGGGTAAGGACTCGGGAGCGACGTTCGACAAGGCCGTTCTCCAGCATGTGGTATTTGATAGGCGCGAGAGAAATACATCGAGTGTATCGGATTATAGAGACCTTGACTGGGGATGCGAGCGGGTGGCAGTATGCTGCTGACGGTGGGCCTTAGGAGATCCTCGCAGCTGGATGGTGCGAAGAAAAATAGAGCCTCCGCAGAAATGTAGCTTGATCCTGGCGAGGAGGGAGAGTGTTCATGACGTTGACTGAGTCGAACAAAGAGGCCATATCTTGAGGTAGGCGAGTGCTCAGCTGCGTTGTATCTTATGAGCTTGTCGTTAATGCTGTGCGGAAGACCGGTAGGTTCTGTCGATTATTGCGAGGTCTAGGGGAAATACGAGAGGGAAGGGCCCCAGGCTATGTTCAGTTGTCCACAAGCTGGAACGAGATCGTCGCAAAGGTGATGTTCTCGTCCGCAGCCCGGAGGGTATATCGGATCGGCATCTCCTTGAAGAAGCGCCCGATGTTGAGGTGGACGGGGCCGACGCTCAGATCCATTGTCGTCAGATCGGCCATGTCGGTGAAGAAGGACGTGGCGTAGACGACGTCGGGATCGTACTTGAAATCGAGCCGGTTCTTCAAGTTGGAAAAGTGTTTGCGTCGGCGAGGCACTGGGAGCGACTGGTTCGTGAAGATGAACGCGTTGTCCTACGTTTCGGAATTGTGCAGAACCAATTACTGTGAGCCTTCTCCTACTCAGCACAGCATTCTGGAAAAAGGGCCACTCACCTCAAGCATGTCTGTAGACGGATCAGAGAAGCGCCAGGGTCCAAGCTGATCTTCCAACTTGCTGCTCCACCCATCTGCACTATCGGTCCGACCCATCTTGCTGTGGTGCAGTTCACCCGCCAACTTGAAGTCCTTGCTCTGTAGACCATCCCGCTTGGCCGCCTGTTGCATCTCTGTCCGGACGTCGGTTGGGATTCGCTCCAGGCGCGGCATCATCGGCTTGCCGTTCTCGTCCTTGGGCCCGTTCAGGTCGAGTGCGGCGATTTCCTCGCCAAGCTCGCGTAAGCCCGAGTCCGTCGCGCTGAGATCAGGCGTGCCGGTAGCGCTACTCTCGCGCGGGGTAGTGCTAAGCTCTTTGCGGGAGAAGGTACCAAGACGGGAAATCATGGGTCGTCCGGGCGCATGTTGAACCTCCGACGCGTTGGCGTTGGGAGGAGAGGCAGTGCCGGAGTTTTCTGATTTTGGAGGCTTAGCTGCACTTTCAACCTCGAGACGCGCGTCATGGGCTTCCAAGAAGGCACGAACGCGTGCGTCAGTCTGGCGATGCATGAGAAAAGGACGCGTCAGCATTTTGCGACAAAGGGAAGGAGAGAAAGGACTGGAGCATGGTCAAAACGCACCTTGAAGCCTATAAACCGCCAGTACCGCTTCGGTTTACGCTCGTCTTCCTTTTTCCCACCAAAGCCGCCGAACCAGCTCTTGCGCTTTTTGGACTTGGCGTCCTCCTGGCTCACTTGACGTTCAATGCTTTCCACAGGAACGATATCGTCCTCCGCCGCCACTACAGCAGTCGGGTTTTCTTTGGTTGGTGATGCGCTGAGCTCATTCTTTCCCTCGGAAAAAACGGCAGGCGCAGGAGATTGATTTCGCTTGGGCGTGCCGGCATCTTCGCCGTCGTGAGCGACAACATCGCGAAGCACGACAACGGCGTCGCACTCGCGATCCGGGGCTGGCCACGCCGCGACAGTGTTCATGCAGGCAATGTAGGGCGACATGATGTAAGGCCTCCCTGACCCTGGCTTCTCCTCGTAGAACGTGCACGGGTCGATGAACTGGGCGACCTTCATGCCCGCATTGAAGGGCGCGCGTGGGAAGTCGATGAGTTTGTCAAAGTCGGTACCAAAGAGCACTTCGTTTCCATTCCTGGTTTTGGAAGTAGGGCGAAAAAAGTGGATCAGTCCTCCATCAGAGCTTTCCGAGCTTTGTGTGCTGGAGCCAAACTCACCATGGCTTCGTGAAGCGACCTTCGATCTGGATACAAAACTTGCGCGACCGGTCACGAAAGTACTCTCTGCCTTCTTCGCCCTGCTGCGCGCCGGCGTGATTGAGGATCCGGACAAAGACGCGACCGACGAAGTGCTCGGTGTTGATCTCGAATGGCCGGTGAGAATCGTTGACTCGGCATGGTTCCATGTTGAAGCGGTCAGGACCGACCTTGACTTCGAGGCGGGGCATCTTGGGTAGCTGCGTGTCTTTGGGTTTGGGAGGTGCTGATCGTCGAGTGAGGCTGAACATGTTTGGGAAAAGAGGGAGACTTGTCAGACAGCGCAGGCGTATGGACCGGTTCCACAGAGAGACTCACGCTGAACCACTCCCGTCTTATGTGTGTTTGAGCGAGTCGTACGACCTGCTCAGCTCGAAGCGCTGGAAAGGAAAGGAAGAGGGAAGATCAGCGATGTGAGATGTCCATCGGCATCGCGCGCAGAGCACGGCGAGAGATGAGATGTCACCCAATTCGAAGCCCGGCGAGCTGCCACAGCCTCGTCGAACGGTCGAAGTGAGCAGCGATGAGCGCATGAGCGGCGCGCGCAAGTGCAACAGCCAGAGCAACAGCAGATGAGGAAGCGGCAGTCGCCCGCTCTCCACGCTGCGCTGGATTTCTCTCGCGATGGTGATGAAGCGGAATGCTCACCTCGTGCGTAACTGGTTCCAGGGAGATGAGAGAAGCAAATCGTCCTCGTCCAGGTTGTCGTCGTGAGGAAGAGGAACATCGTTCATTGGAAACGGGACAAGGTCGACTCCATTGATTCATATGGAGATTGGAGGACCTCAGGTTGAGGCATGGGTGCATCATGACGTCCTCTCCCGACAGAAAATGAGACAGATGAAAGCTGCGATTCATGTGCAGGAAATAGGAATCCAATGGGTGTAGCCTGTAGAGTGGAGGGTGGAGAATGGGAAGTGGAGACTGAGACTGGAGACTGGAGAAGCTACAGGCGGCGAAGCAAGGCAAGACAGGGGGCAGGAGGGCAAAGCGGAGTCAGTAGTAGTGTAGTGGTAGTCGGGACGGCATAAATACGGACGGTGGAGAGAAGGTATATGTACACGGAGGCAGCTCTAGTTGAGAATAAGGAAAGCAAAGAAAATGGGCCGACCTCGCTCGATGAAAGGTGGGCCTGGCGAAAGAATCGAAGTGCGTCGAGGGAGAGAGAGAGCGGGGCGGGAAGGACCCTGCTGATTTTAAGATTGTCTGGTGTGTGTGGTCGTGTTTTGGCCTTTGGGCAGACCGGAGCTAGAAGTTTGTGAATGAATGGCCGTCACCCTCTTCATCCAGGAGGAAACCGACGCATGAGTGTCGGAAGCGGAAGACCATCCTTGAAGTGTTCCGAGCTTGGCGGCGTCGCTTAAAAGCCGTAGATAGAGCACCCGAGAATATTCGTGGAGGGGACGCTTGGTGCAATTGGGCCGGCTTCAGACCTTCGCAAAGCTCGGGGGGAGCTCGAGCAGGGCTAGGGCATCCCAAACGACAGGGTCCGGCGTCATGCTGAATCCGAACGGCGAAAGGCTGATGATCGAGTTGCCATGGGCCGCGCCCATCCCGCCTCCTCCCATCCCCGGGTTCGAACCAGAGGAGGACATCCCCAATCCCATCCCTATGTTGAACAACGGCGTATTGCCCGTCCCTCCAAACGAAGGCGTGCCCATCCCGTTGCCCGAGTTGAAGGTGAACCCGCCCGAGGGTGGGTTCCCGCTGCCTACGAGCGGAGTCATCCTGCGCGAAGGTTGCACTCCCAGCATGGGCGTACCTGCTGAAGTAAGTGAGCCCGAAGACAGACGAGCGGACATAGGTCCCGACGATATCGCCGAAGTCGGCCCAGTAGAGGACGTCGCTACTCCAGACGCCGCTGCTGCCACAGTAGATCGGTCCAGGCCACCACCGCCGGCTGTGACCTCGGCAAGCATCGACAGACCATTCGTCGGCGGCAGTTCCGATGGATGGCCTCGACTGCTCCCCACCCCTCCTGTAGCGGGTCCAACTCCATCAGACCCTGCCCCGCCTCCATTCACACCATGGCCCCCTTGCTGCCCATCACTGTTGTTTGACATCTTCCGTGAGTGCACCTGGCTGTACAACTGTTGGAACGATGCAGCAGGACCGGTTGAGCCAGAGGACCCAAATCCATGGAAACCGTACGAGCCAGATGAAGTAGGAGGGCGTGCTGGACCTGAGCCCGTCCCATCGACACCATTACTGGATCCATTCGTGTTTCCGTTCGGGGGAAGAGGAGGCGGTAGTTGGAACACAGTCGAGGGCGTTGAGACCGAGGTTACGCCCTGCGGCGCAGCACCTACGCCAGGAACCGTTTGTTCCAAGGCTGCTTCAGGCAAGTTGTTGGACATGTACGCAGAATTACCGCTTGCTGCACCAGCAGAGCGCTCGTTCCTGCCGAGGAGAAGAGGGAACGCATCAGCTACTCTGGATCCCAGAAACCTCGAGAAGGACAAGGTCAGACAGGGAGGAGCACTCACCAGAAGAAGTTCTCAATGTCCCACAAACCAACTGGCGCATCGGCCATGATGGTCGGCATCGCCAACGAAACACTAGACGTGTCTATACCCAAGCCATCCACTCCGTCTTGCGAATTGAGCCCGCTGAAATCAACAGAACTTCCATTCTGCGAACCATCCCGCTGCGCTCCGTGTGCCTGAGCCTGCGCATCCGCGTGCACCATTCGCATAGGCGTCATGATTTCGTTACCGGTAGTAGACACGGACGGTCCTGGTCGCACTTCCGGCGCCGGCGCCGGCCCCGGTGGCATCACCAACTGCTGCGAACCCATGCCGTTGTTGGTCATCGTCATGCTCGTATTGGGAACCATCCACGTCCCCACCGAGCTCATCGGGAGCGAATTGGCGGGCCCACTTCCGATATTCCCAAAGGTGTTGTTCATCGTCAACGCTGAACTGGCTTCACCCGCGCCGCCCGCGGACCCATCATCGCCACCCATCACACCATTCCCGCCCGTACTCGCCATCGTGTTCGCATACCGACTCTGGAACGAAGCCATATAAGCCTGGTACTGCGCCATCTGCGCCCTCTGCTGCGGCGTTACAGGACCCGAAGCCGTACCTAACGCAGACCCACCGCCGTCAAGCAAGAAGGTACTTCCCCCAAACAGCGGGAGAGCCTTGCCCGTGTTGAGTGAGAAGAAGGGCGAGCGCGAGATCGAGGGTACTGGAATGTTGAGTGGGCTAGTTCCGTTGAACATGAGTAGTCGGCCTGAGCCGGGCATGGCGAGCATGGATGGGGAGGTGTTCGATACGGCGCCGGTACCTCCTGTGACCGAGCTGTTGGTGAGGTTGCGCAGTTGGGCACCTGAGTGTTGATCTAGCGGTCGGGGACCGGTAGATGGTGCCACGGAGTGTGCACTTGCTGTTGGGACGCCATCTATGCTAAGGTTGAATATCCCAGCGGCGTTGTTCGTACCAGGTCCGGACCCTACTGTGTTCATGCCCTCTTGATGATTCGGGTCCACAACATTCCTGCCGACGTTGCCCAGGGCCGACGCGGCCGCCGCGGCATCCACATCAGCTGCTACACCCGCAGCCGCCGCTTCCAACCCCAGTTGCACCTCCGTATCCTCCATTGCGCCCTGCCCCACAATCGAGAACCCGTCCAACAGCTGCTTGTGCGCACTCGCAGCCGGCCACGTATCGCTCAATTGCTTCAACCACTGCCGACACAAATTCAATCGTCTTCTCGCCGCGCTCGCAATCTGCGCATCCGCCAGGCGCGCGTTGAAGAGCTGCAGCACGGCCGCAGTAAAGATGCAATACGCCAGATCGGTGCTGAGCCGGTCGACGGGTGTACTGCTGGATTCAACGAGGTCGCAGATCGTATTCGCCGCTTCTGTGCACTTGCGATGGGACTCGTTGGCGAGGACTTCGGATAGCAGCGCACCTTCATCTTGTGGAATGAACGGCCGATGGAGAAGAAGAGTGGAGGTGAAGTACCACAGGTGAAGCAGGAAAAAGGAAGGAAGCGGCCGAGATCGAGTGAACGAGTTCGTCTGCGGACGAGACCCGCCTGCCGCTCCTCCGTCCATCGAACCTGCTGCTCGCTGCTCCCGATCCTTCGCCTCCCCCGCTTTCCTCGTATTCTCCAACCGCTCCAAGCTAAGCCACTCAGGTAAAGCCGCCTTCCACCGATTGAGCTCCTTGTCAATCTCGACCAGGATATGATGGGCGTTCGCGTTCCGGCGCAGTTGAGCTTTCCGGCGGAAGGCGTGCACGCTCGAGAGGATCTTCTCCACAATTTGGAAGAGTCGGATCCCCCAGTTGAGACAAGATGGCGCGTGTATATATTGGGTCGTTTCGGTTCCATTTGCATTGTTGGGACCGCCTTCAAGGGAGCCGCCTGATACACTACCAGACCATGGCTCGAGCTCGTCTCCCTCGACCTCGGAAAGGAACGGCGCATCGCAGTCGGTGGCCCGGAGGATCACTGGGCGGCCCATTTCTAAGAAGGAAGAAACAGTCCAAAACGCATGAGCTGGATGATCGCAGTCATGATGAGCTCTGTCAAAAGCATAATTCAAGACTCACCCGCACTGAGGACCTTGTCCAAGATATAGACACACCAGATCAATCGAGTCCTCGTCTCCCTCTCCGCGCTCTCATGCAAGAGCTCAATCCGATGAATCGGCCACCGATGCAGCCCCAAATCCATCAGCATCGCACACGCCAACCCACTATACACCCACGCCCTCGACAGCTCGCCACAGCCGTGTGAGTAGAGCGAGAGCAGGAAGAGACACTGTATCGTCGAGACGGTAGGGCGCAACCGGCTGGCGAAGAGGTGCGCCTCTGCACATTCGAAGAAGGTAGACGAGAGAGACCGCAGCCGGGTTATGGCGGCGCGTTCGGAGGCAGATATATTTCGGCCACCGTCGTGCATGGAGTCATCTGCCGCGTCTGTGCCCGAGGTGTCGTGACCGCCACCGTGCCCGTTCTGAGTCTGCCTCGATTCGTCAGAGGAGTGCTGCATATTAGGCATGACAGCACTGCCCATAGTCCAGATCGCATATAGTAATACTTCGTCCAGGCGATCCGGAAGTTGATCCGAAGGGATCGCGTCGAGGGCCGGTTTGAACAAGACGGGCCTTTAGAAGTTCAAACACGGAAAAGGTCAGTACAATTTGAAGCTGATCGAGGTTTGCAGTTACCACCGGAGCACTCACCAGAACGGATGGAAGTCAGAGTAGTAATACTTGAAGAGCAGGTTCTTCTCCTCCTGTGTGAGTTCGATGCGCGGCAGCCCTCCATTACCAGGGACACTTCCAGGATTGTGTTCATGAGGATACGACCGCGCCTCCTCCTCATGCGGAGGTCGCACCCGCTCGTCGTCGCTCCGTTCCGACCACCTGCTCCGGGGCGACGGCGGCTGACCCAACGTAGGCGCTCCAGAACGGGCAGGACTGAGCGAGCTCATGCGATGCTCGTCCTTCAATCTCTGGTACGGCCGATTTTCAGGCATGCCGGACGGTCCACTGTGAGCCATTCCGCCCGGGCCCATGTCGTGGTGCATCGGAGGTGGACTTCTCCCGCGCATGGCGTCTGTCGAGAGCGGACGGGACTGGGCGGGTGGACCGCTGAATGCCGCTCTCCCTCGCTCGTCATACGGCGCAGGACTGGAGCGGGCCGAGTTGGAGTAGAGGGCCTGAGACGGGTAGCCTGCAGGGGAGGTATACGCGGCGCCTGTCGATGCTCCTGGACCGCCTGGGTACGTATGGTGAGTAGGGTAGCCAGAGCCGGGTGGAAGTGGGAGGGGGACAGTGCCCGACATACTCATGGGCGAAGGTGCGGCGAACTGATGTGGCCCGCCATGAATGCTTGAGATAGGAGGAAGGAAGACGCGTCCAGTAGGATGTCCAAGTGTCCGATCGGAGCCAGGACTGCTGGCATACTGTGAGTACCGATCGGAAGCACCGAAGGGCACTGTGGAGGAAGGCAGTGGCTGCCCATGTTGTTGAATCTGGGTATGGGTCCGATTGAGCAGTCCGATCCCACTACTCGAGCCACGATGCACCAGATCGCCACGTTCAGTCACGCCGAGGAAATCGTCGTCCTCTTCTTGGCTCTTGACATGGTACGGAAGCACATTTTGCTGTTGCGGCTGGGGACCAGAGGGGTGGGCTCGTCGGAGCATGCTGGCCTCGTGTGCGAGGTGTGCCAGATGCGGGTGTGGGTGCGGCTGCGGCTGTTGGGACTGCTGCGGGTGCGAGTATGACGGCCCGCCACTACGAGGTGGGTACCCGTAAGACGCCGTACCGGCCGGTCGCAAGGGTACATGCTGTGTCTGAGGAGTAGTGGCAGCGGCCGAACCTGGGTCGGGCTCCTGCATGGGAGGACGTGCGAACGTTTGGTGGTGGTGTGGATGAAGCGGTACGTGCGCTGACCCCGCTGGGCCGTCCGTGCGGGCACGCTTTGGCGATCGACCGCTATCATACTCACTATCATGCTCTGTGGTCCCATAACCACCACTCCCGCCCGCTCCCCCACCTGCATCTTCGACGCCCGGTTCCGCTTTGGCGCGGTCGATCATCGTCTCATCGATGCCGCGCTCAAGACTGACGCGGATGACTTCCCTCGCCGCCTGTTCTTTACCGAGTTGGGCGACCAAGTCTCGTATCGTAGTTTCGAGCTTGCGCATCAGTCTTGCCTTCGCGCTCGTCTCTGGATCGGCGCGGAAGCCCTTGGGAGGGCCGCGACGGAGTGGGTTGTTGTTGTAGGTGCACGTAATGCCGAGCGTAGAGCATACCGAGCAGATGGGTTGTCCGCCGTCGCATCGTCTCTTCTTGACGGAGCACTGGGTACATGCCTTCGCTGTGCGCGGCCCTGTGCCCGCTCCTCCGTGTGTACTTCCGCCGGGACTGGTTGCGCTCGGCGGCGCGAGTCCATCGTGAGCGGCCGATGCCCTGGCGCCTGCCATTATTGCTGCTTTCCGCGTTGCCTTTGTCTGTCGTGTGCCCAGCAGCAGCAGTCACTAATAATCAGCACCGAGCGGCGTTCCTTCGTTGGCCACAGTCAGCCTCGACGCGGCGACGGGGACTTGGTGTGAGACGCGACGCGCTGCTGCTGCTGCGTATCACTCCGGTGATGGTTCTCTGCCTGCGAAGGGGGGGGGGGGGAAATGAGGAACGCGTCGAGCTGGAACCTCTCGCTGGTGGACGTCATCCAGGAGCGAGCTGCAGTCGGACGAGGCCAGGACGCCGGACGAGAAGGCCAAGCCTCGCCATCATCATCATGAAATCTTCTCTCCACTCCGATCTCAGAAAGGATCGTCGCATTGTTCATCCAAACAACAAGCAGAACAAACTGTCGCGAGAGCAGATGAGAGAAAGAAGAAAGGGAAGTACACGGAGAACAGGAGAGAAGGGAAAATGAGATGAGACCCAGGAGCAGGGGACAGAAGAGCGAAGAATTGAAAACAGGAAGACAGCTCCTTCACTTGGCCACAGCCTTGTGTCGTTGGTATTCAGCAGCAAGCAGACAGTGGTCACGCTCGTATGGCTCCAGCGTCAGCTGTTCTCGTGGTCGGAACATCTGCGGAGAGAGCACAAGATGACCCGTCAGAAGTGCAAGTCGAGCTATGGCCAAAGTCAGAAGAACTCACCTCCTTCTGCAGCTTTTGTACTTCGGCGGCAAAGACAGCCTCTGCAGGTGCGGTCGAGTCGATGCAGCTTGCCTTGATCGAAATGAGAGCATGGCCGCCGTCCTTGAGGAAATGGTGTGAGTTCAATGCGACGATACGCGCTTGGTCTGGTTGGGCAACGTCGGCAAAGACAACATCGACGGTGCCGACGAGCATCCGGTACTTTTGTGGGTGACGGGCGTCCTCGATGATGGCTAGATGAAAACAATCGAATATTAGCAGTCACTCGCTTTTGTGCGTTCAGAAGAGTAGTCTGAACACTCACGAATGACATTTGTCCGCTTCTTGGCCATGTTGATCAGGTCACGACCACTGCGGTGGGAGAACTCCACAGCGTATACTGTCCCCTCCGGACCGACAAGGTCGGCAACGTGCGAAACCGAGGTACCACTGGCCGCACCAAGGTAGAGAACCTTCTTTCCCGGCGCGATGTGGATGTGGTCCATCCCGCCCAGCACACCAGCCGCCAACTTTGACCGGAAAGGGTTCCAGACACGGTACTCGACCTTCGTTGGGGGTGCACCCTCCTCCGTCGCAGGTGACTCGACGCTGATCCGCTTCTCGCCGTAGACGGACTCGCCAGGGGCAATGTTACGGGTGACGAGAAGGTGCTCCTTGCCCTCGGCAATGAAGATACCGGCGTGTCGGTGAGGCTTGACCACCACGCTGGCACCGCCCCGGGCGCCACCACGAGCACCGCCGCGTCCACCGCGCCCGGGGGGGCCACCACGTCCTCCACGTCCGCCGGGAGCGCCACGCCCACCGCCACGTCCGCCGAAGCCACCACGCCCACCACCACGTCCACCGCGGTCACCGCCGCCTCGTCCACCGCCGAAACCACCTCGTCCGCCGCCGCGACCACCGCCAAAGCCTCCACGGTCACCACCGCCAAAGCCACCACGACCTCCGCCGCGTCCGCCACGATCACCACCGCCTCGTCCGCCGCCGAATCCACCGCGTCCACCTCGTTCTGCCGACCACAACACATAGAGCATGTCAGCACACCGAGCAGAGTATGTGGAAGGCCAGCTGTAATCGGATGATGGTACGTACCGCCGAATGCCATGATATGTTATGAGAGAGTCTTTGGACTGCTGTAATAGGAAAGAGAGCGGCTCGAAGATGCAGGGCGCGGGCGCTGTGGGATGGGAAGCCTGTCGAGATGAATGCTGTTGTCGCTGGGATTCGCTGAATGCAGTCTGCGGGAAACAGTCAAGTGGGACAGCAACGAAAAAATCTGGCTGCCGTTCTTCTCAAACGGGCTTTCTTTTTCTTTTCTCTTTATTTTCAGTCTGCAGCAGATCGTCGATCGTTGCGCAACGATTTTACCACTGAAACATCGCTCATTCGGCCGAGAAAGATTAGGACCATCACCTTCCCTCGTTCCCTTTGTTCGCTGCCAACGGTCACGAGCTTCCGCTTCAACGATCCTCGACTTGGCAGCTCGCACGCACGGAAGTATGCAGCAGACGCTCTCTCTCCGCTGTGGTGAAAAGGTGGATTGATGTTGGTGGTTATGAAGAAGTACAAACGGAAGACAAGAAGGGGGGACAAAAGGCTCAAATGAGGGACCTAGTATAGACGGAGCGCAAATGTCTCTGCTCTGGACCTAAGGAGAGAAATAGAAATAGCGTTGAACATGTAAGAGAAAGAGTGCATAACCCCGCGCCAGTACTTGAGCACCTCCGTTGCCTCGATATGGGCGGCGCCCTCCAGGGTAAATGCCAGGGGTGTGAATGCCGTGCACCGCTCCTCCAGACGACTTTCGTAGGTGTCACGCTTGATGGCGGCCTTGTGCTCCAAGATAGCATCCAACGCAGCCTTAGCGATCGCCCACCGGTCCTGTCCTGTGGAAAGCAGCTGGCGCTCGATTCGGTGGGCAATCGCCTGTGCCTCCTTTGAGGTGGTGGAGATGAAGGTGAGGTCGAACTCGGTGAGGACCCCGCGAGGAGCCCCCCGGACCCGAGACACGCAAGTCGGTGCGATGGTTGTCACCGATCAAATGAGGTTCACGGATCACCATCGTCCCAGGCACACGCTGCAGACCATCGTCCATGAAACGAGCAGCTGTATTATGCCGCTTGACCCGTCGATGTGTGACCATGGCACATATGTCGTCGTGTCCATGCGATGCGCGCTGTCCACAGTCCAAGCAGCGAGCGTGTGGCATCGGCTGCAGAGTTCGGAGCTGCAGGCCGACCTGTACTTCTCGATCAGAAAGTTGTGAGTTGATGTCGAAAGGGAAGACAGAGAGCCAACGCCGGCCGAGTGGGGAGCTGTGGCCGAGGACGGTGACGAGCTGGTCGATGGAGCGGGGAGGCGAATCCTCACTTGGGCCAACGGCCAAGAAAGCGAGCATGCCGGCCCACACCGGCTTCAGCCGATCTCGTTGACGAGGGCCCCTCTCCTCATCCGCAGTGTCGTCTAAGGAGGCAGGGCGGGGGAGGACTGGGGAAGCGCATGGTTGGAGCAGCTGGCGAGTCGCCAAGGTGTGATCCGACTCCGCGCGCATAGCGGCACGCGCGTGGGGGGCAATGTGGGAGTACAGGGGGACCGCGCAGCCGCCCAGTCGTGCCGGTAGCGAAAACAGAATCCGATCAACCTCCTCGTCATGGGCACTGGAGCCACGAACAAAGACGAGCGCGTCGTGAAGGGCATGGTCGAGATTGTGCCAGGGATTTGTGATGCCGTCCGTGTTGAGTGTGCGGAGTAGGTGGCGAAGGGTGTGCTGAATTGATTTGGTGAGAAGGAGCAGCGCATCCTGTCGTCCCAGTGAGCGCAAGCGACCCAAGACTTCGACTTCATCCGCGACCTTCTCCCGCAGGAACCGCGCGCGCGCCTCCACACCGCCGATCATCGTCCCCAACACCTGCACTCCGTCCCGCTGGACCTCGTCCCTGCTCAACTCCCGACACTTGGTGCTGCTGAGGTCGAGACCACACGACTGTCCGGCTGACGCCTTGCGGGCAAAGAAAGCTTTGACCTTCTCGAGCACACCGGGATCCTTGGCGAGGATGGTCCAATCGTCGAAGTAGCAGACGAGGCGCGCATTCTCGCCGAGGAAGTCTTGCAGCTCCGCCGCCAGATCTCGCACTGTAACCGAGAAGAAGAGCGGGCCAAAGGGGTCGCCTTGGGGGAGCCCTTGGGAGGACAGAAGGTGATGGTCGGTTGTGCTGCCGCTGGGGAAGAGTGGGGAAGGCTGGTTGTAGCGCCACTTTGCGAAGTGGTGGAGGGTGTTGCAATGCTTGAGGATGGCTTTGCTCATCGTCGCCCGACACAAAGCGTTGAACGCATTTGAGAAGTCGAGCAAGATGAGGAAACCAAATTCGCTTTCACCCTCAACCCCGTCCACAAACCTTTCCAATAGACGAACAATCGGCTCAACGCCGCCAGGAGATCCAACACCGAGCTGAGATGGCAACAAAGCGTCCGATGGCGGGAGGACCTTGAGGAGTATCTTTGCGCAGAGCCTGTAGAGAAGCTCACCAGCGGCAATGGGGCGCACCCCGCCGCCAGTCTTGTTGAGAGGCGTGAGGCTGGCCGCCCCCAGCAGTACTCGTCCGGGTGCCGATTCAAGCGCCATCTGGCGGCAGAGGAGCTGAATGAACTGGACGAAAAAGGTCTTCTTCGAGCGCGATTTTGAGGAGAGGCTGAGTCCACCCTGAGCAGCCGCCGCTGACCTCGCGGTTGAATGACTTGAAAACGCCCAGGACATCCATCTTCTCTGCCGCCAAGTGGTGCTGCCGCGGATTCCGCCCCTCTGCCTGAAACGCGTTCACCGGACCCTCAGGGTGCTTATTGCGGAGTTGAGCGAGGACATCTTCCGTGAGAGGCGCGATGGACGACTCGGCACGGAGGACCCTCGCCGCACGCCGCGCGTAACCCTTCTTCAGTTGGCGATGCACAAGCTCGGAGACTTGGCGGTCGGAACTAGGGCCGAGAGAGCGTTTGCGGGGAGGAGGGCGGGGAACGTCCAAGTTACCGTGCATCCGGGCGGTAATTTTGTGTTGGGGGCGAGGAGAGCGAAGGCGGGCGAGGGCAATCTTTGGTGCCGCCAGGATGTCGAGCAAGGCGCGGGTGCTGGGGTTGTTCATATACCGTTGGGCCAGTTTTCCGCAAAGCGCGCGCCAATCCTTGGTGAGGCCGGTTGGGAGGGTGGTGTTGGCCATGCCGAGGAGCAGGACAAACTCCTCAAGGGCGGCCTCGTCCGACAGATCTTCAGCCGGAGGAAACGCCGGACCAGGAGCTGCTGGTGATGCTGCCGCCGGTGCAGGAACTTCTCCGCCGAGGAAAGCGGCCACGTCGGCCTCGTCGAGAGCGTCTTGTGTAGTACCGGGGTGGGCACTGTCGGGCAAGCTGCAATCGTGAGCGACCGCTCGTCCACGTCCAAGATCCACGCCGCACGAGGCGCATGTGCAGTTGTGGTCATTGGGCGTGCCGTCGGCGGCGCGACGGTAGTAGTTTTGGCAGGCGGGGCAAGATACGTAGCTGATGCTGGCGAGTTGGGTGTCCGTGAGGCGGTCGCTTCGACCGCTGCTATGCCAATGTCGAATATGAGAACCGAGGTCGTTGAAGGTGGCCCCTTCGCAGACGGGGGCGGGGCAGGCCCTGCGCACAGCCGGCATACCGGGTGACGAAGGGCTCGAGACTTGCTTAGGGGAGCTTCCTCTTTTTCTTGTTTTTTCTTTGCTATGCAAGATCGTGGTACGCTGCACAGCGAGAGTGAAGAGTCAAGAGAAGTCTGCGGGCCGTGGGCGGTCTCTGGAATACTCACTGGCTCAACTTCACCACTCTCTGCAGTCCTCTTTCTCCTCTCACTTCGACTGGGCGTCTCACTGACAAAGTACGCTGACTGCCCTCCTTCCTCTACTCTCTCCAGAGCTCTCTTTGTCACCCAATTGCAGCCTCATCTGAGCATTGGAACTCCCTTTGTTCTCAGCTCGCATTTCCTTTCTTCCACTCGTGTGCGACCTCATTTCTCATTCCATCCTCCGGCCCCGTCTCCCCTCTTAAAACAGACACCTTCCTCTTCGGACCCTGGATCCTCCTTCCCTTCTCCCTTCCACCATACCTTGAAAGTTATTGTTGCCGCTGAGGACTACTTTACAGCATCGAACGGACGGTCGGATTTCAGCGATCTATCTATACGAGAACACCACTCCCTCCCACAGATGAGGCCATCCATTGTCCTCCTCCCTCTCATCGTTTCCGGCGTTGTCCAGGCGGTGGGTGCCGAAACCGTACCCAAGTCAGTCGTGTCCCCTCATGACTTCCTTCCAACACTGCCAGCCTCCGCCTTTTCAACTACCGCAACTGCAACCGCAGCCTCAACACGTACGGCCTCGACCGGGCAGCGAGCAACCGCGTCGCCAGCTCAATCAGGACTGTCGAAAAGCCTCAATAACAGCGTACCACTCCAAGAAATAGCCTTACCGCCCCTTCTCAGTCACCCGACTCGTCCGAATGCCACCAATGCGTCAGACACCTACCTCCTCAACACCTGGAGCGGCCGCATGCAGTTCCACATCGGCAGTCTGTTCGAGAATCTGGTACAAGCTTCGATACCCGACCGGCAGAAACCCAGCTCAAAGAAAGACGTCACCTCCGCAGGAGCGACAGGCTGTTCTTGCGATTGTGGATGCGACCAACATAACGATGACAGCCAGCATGACAACAGTACATCTAGCAGTAATTCCTCATCTACCCCTTCCGCCCTACCGAAACCGTCATCTACTGCAGCCCCCTCCTCCGTACCGACTATTGTACCAGTGCCGCCGGTGACGACTCCGAAGCCGAAACCGCAGCAGAAATCATGCTTCCCAGCGCTGGACTTCAAGATGCCGTCCGATGTGCCAGACACGGGCGTGGACGGATGGTGGTGCGATATGGAGGACGAGTATGCGTTCGTGAGTACCTCCATTTGCAGATTTGTCCCACGTTTGGACCTCGGCATCATAGGGCCTGACCATGCATGTCCCTTTCCCCCCCCTGTTTAAGCTCGGATTCTCGTACGACCTCTCCTCCTGCCCCTCCCTCAAACAACTCCGGACCGACTTCAAACGCATGCGAACCGAGTTCAACAGCCGCTACGTCCGTCTCTACTCCGCCTGCGAATCCAGCCCCCGGCCCAGTATGAACGACGATCTCATCACCGCGGCCTGGGAGGCTGGGCTGGGTCTGCACATGCTCATCTGGTTCGGGTTCGAGGGGGGTAATTTGTGGAAGACGAGGAAGAGAGACTTGCTGCAGACGATCAAGGGGAACGAGAAGGCGCCGTTCGTGGTGAGGGCGGTGGTGGTGGGTAGCGAGCCGCTGTTTGACTCGGTGTTGGAGCCGGAAGAACTGGCGGAGCAGATTGTGGATATCAAGGACAAGTTGAGCGGTGAGTTCTCTATCTTGGAAGCGTAAGCTCGTCTTCAGGGCTCGACATACGCACAGTACTGAACGACCCTCTCTTTGCTTGACTTCGGCTTCAGAATACACGGGCAAGGGCCTCGGCGGGATGCAGGTCACACTGTCCGAGATGCCCTACGGCTTCATGAGCCACAAGAACGCACCGGCCGTGTTCAAAGCGATGGACATCGTCGAGGGAAACATCTTGCCTTTCTTCGATCAGCGCGTGAGTCCTCTGTCCTCCCCCTTTGCGCCGTTTGGCGTTGAGCTTCGGCTGACTGAGTCGTGTGGATACCAGGCAACGACAGGCGGACAGGCGTGGACGCTTGTCACGGATGCGTACCGGTATTTCCAGCAGCAGGCGAAAGGCAAGAAGGTGCTGTACACGCAGATAGGGTGGCCCTCTACTGACTCGGTGAGTGATGGAACTGATGTGAAGGCGATGCGGATGGGGGTGAGGGGGGCGATGGTGGGCGGGCAAGTGGACGAAGGAGCGTCTCCCTCTCAAATCTCAGGGCCAGGGCAAGGGAGAGCTTGATCACACGACCGTGTCCAGAGCTGAAAGAAAAAAAGCCTTGCCATGCCATCAGCGCATCAGTCAGCACGCACCCGATAGGCACTGGGTACTAAGGCTGACCGTGTTCTTTCCTTCCATGCGGCCACTGTCTGCTACGCTCCCCGTCTTGCAGGTCTGGAAGGCAAACAGCGAAAGCGCCATTGCGTCCGTCAAGGGCGAGCGAGCGTTTTTCAACCTGCTCGACGATAACGTGAGTACATACGACTGTTTCTTCGTTCTGGACCTCCTTCCCGGTTTTGGACCATGGAGCATGGAGGCTGGTGTTCTGGACGGCGGGCAGGACGTTCGAGCTTCGTGGGCGAGATCTTCTTTTGGAAAGGGCCCAGACAACATGTCGTGCTCGCAAGGATGACTTCTGAACGCCAGCGGGCGGCGATGTCCACCTTTGCCGTAGGAGCGTCGGTTGGGCATCCTGCGGCACTGCGGACATGGGCCCTGGGGCCTCAGAGGCACGATCCCTGCTGAAGCGCTGGGCGCTACGTCCCGCTGCCGAGGCAGCCCAGGTCGGGCCAGGACAGCGTGGGAACTACTGCCGTCTACAGATGATGCCAGCGAACCCTGCATCGGCGAGTCCCGTCACAGTCTCGCAACCCCGCTATCAGATTTCTCATCTGTTGGCCGTTATTGAACATTTTTTCTCTCTCGGCTCTTTTGGAACCCTCAGTGCGAATGGTTCAAGGCTGGCGTGAAGGGAGGGGTGGGGTGGTTTGCTCACATCTGGAACGACGTTGGTCTGCCGGGGTGGGGCATCATGGACGAGTCTGGCAAGGTGAGCTTGATGTGTTCCTTTGTGATGAAGGTGTCGTGCCACTGACGATCGCTTCTGAACGATTCCTGATCACAGCTCAAGTTCGACTTCCGGCCTCAAACTACTTGCTGAGGTGCTGAAGTGCGAGGGTGTTGTCGAGCTCACCTTCGCGGTCTACGATGGTATCAGAAGGCATCAGGCATCAGGCATTCGTTTTTCGGGAGCGACGACGTCGGAGGGTCTCCATGCATGCACAGATAGAGCGTACATGAGTACCTTTTTCCCAGGGCCTCAGGCCTCAGGCTGAGCAACGACACAATAATAGTCGGGCGCGCGGGTCTAGAATCGATGTTATGGGAACCTTACTTGATGATGGAATATACATATAAGGGCAACTACATACTATTATTCCCACCACTGGAGTCTGGAATGTATTTCTGGCGCCTGCTTCTGGCGCCTGGAGACAGCAATCTACGGACAAAGTCAGGGTGGCGCCAAGTGATTACTGAGACTGATTGGCCGAGCGAGTGCATAACACAACCACAGTCCACAAGTGAGTGAAGTTCCTGGACTACTGTCCACCGCCGGCTAACCCCTACCCTTGTCCTAGAGTTGTGCGCTTCTAGGGTTGTGACACCGCCAACGAAATCCCAGTCTTGTATAAGCCTGGGCGGCCTAATTCTTTGGAAATCATCATATGGAGGCTCGATGAGACTGCGCATGGGAACTTTTGGCAGTCTGAGCACCAAAGTCTTGGACAAGGCTCGCCCCATCAAGAGAGGGGTTGTCACGCAGACGGAGGAACTCTGATTAAACCCGAAGAAATGCTATAAGCGAGGTTTTAGCGCGGTTCCTCGAGGAAAATGGGACGGAGGAACAGAGGAGGTCTGGAGCTCCTCTGTTTTGACCCTCCTCCGAAAAAATTCCTTCATCTTTGATTCTTGGCTTGTCGCATAGCAACAACAGTCTCGCGACAGGGTGTTGATTTATCGCAACACCGTGTAGATGCATATGTCTTCTTGTCTCCCATCCTTGCTCAGCCGTAGTGAAGAGAACCATCATCATCATCTCAGCTGCCGTGACTCTCCTACACTGCCAGTCGGCTGCGAGGATCCTCACCCATCGCGAGGATCTCGCAGGATCATCGTGAGGCTGAGTGAGGCTAACCCGACCCAGGATTTCCCACGATCATTTTGGGCTCAATCGTTGAGAGTCGCACGAGATGGTAAGCCCACGATCATCCTCAGAAATCCCAAAAAATGAGAAAAAATGAGGGGAAAAAATAAAAATGCTCACACCCGGATTCGAACCCGGGACTTTTTTTTTCGAAATCCAGCGGTGTTACCACTAAACCACGAGCGCCGCAGCACATAGTAACCATTTCCAGTTCAAAAATAATATAATGTCACATAATTTTGGAAACACGAATCCAGGGCATGGGGATGATTCAAATGCTGGCTGACGCGCTCAATTAGGACCTGGTGTTGAGAAATAATAACGTTGTACAAAAAAATATGCCAGGCGGTGCTCATTTATCTGAGGATCTCCTCAGATCTCGTGGATCCCACGAGGGTTGTAGGATGATCGCACGATATCGTCGAGGATGATCCTCACGTGTCGTGCTGAGGACTATCCCCAGTTCTTCATGGACGATTGGCAGTGTAAACCCACCAGCATCGCCACCAGCATCGAGTTCTACAGCGCTTCATGTCTACCCAACCGTCTCCCGCAGCGCTGCCGCCCGCGCGGAGAAATCGATTATATTCATCTGGTGATCATTAACAATCTGAGAGATAGATACATGTCAGCGCAAGCCGTTGTGTGAAAGGAGAGCACGGAGGGTAGCATCTTGACTCACTTGGACGTTCATGCTATACCTTCCCTTGCGATCGAACCAAGCAGGTCCGTACAGGTACGGCTTCTCGGCCAGAGGCACCGTCGTACCGTCCACCCCACACCAACCTCCTCTCCATTCAGGTGTAGATCGTGCCGCGGCCTCGTTCTTAGAGGCCTCACGTGGCTCCCCTTTCGCTGGCCATCGTACACTGTTCCTCAGTGTCTCCGACCGTAGTACCGCCTGTAGAACCCTATTCGTGCATTTGACCACAGTCCCCCTGCCTAATCCAAACCGCGACGCAATTGAACCCTCAGTAGCCGCATTCCCATAGTGCCCCAGTCTGTAGAGAAGCACGGCAAGCTGAACCTCGACTGAGATTTGCGTCTTTCCGGGCGCCGTATAAAAACATCGTCCCCTTTGATTTGATCGAGGATGAAGTCGAATGCGGGACCCGAGACGCGCAGCTCCTCACGAAAAAGCACTGGGACGGCTAACAAACACATGGATAGGGAGGATTTCAGTACAGAGTAGTCAGCATTGGGCACATTAGTCCTGCATAGGCAACGCAGAAGTAGTAGTAGAGGTGTAAATAATACCCACTTTTTCTTATGATCAAAAATGATATCTATCAGATCACCTGTTCGAGGCACAGGTTGACGAGGCTCGAGATACCGATGCGTAGCCGTGTAAATATATTCATCCACGAGCTCGTCCCTCATGGCCTCCGTAATCGTATTGTCTGACGCAGCTCTGAGAGAAGGAAGACGAAGAACCGGAACCGAGCGAGGCAGGGAAAGAGAGTCCTCTTGGTCGCTGGAAAAAAAAGCGTCCATGACCTCGGCAGCATAGAATGCCTCCCGGAGGTCATCGTATGCCGTCTGGTGGACAGTCCTCCTAGGCATGATGAACTGAACAATCAAAAACAGACGCGTCAATACTGCAGCATACGGGTAGGTTCGCGCATTAGGACCCCTAGCCCTAAGGCTGAAAACTCACGCCCTGATATCTGACGCCGATGATTCACTGCACACAAACAATAGGTAGGTATGGCATGTGGGATTAGCACGCCAAAAACACTGAGACGGGGCGCGTGACCATTGACTGCGATGTCAGGCCGCACCGACGACGCACTCACACCAGCAACCAGAGACTGCTAAACAACACTTCCAGGTCACACAGAGGCGCGAAAAAGAAACGGGCAATGAATCTGATGGAAGGGTATGAGAAAGAGGAGCTCGAGAGCGTCAGCCACGGACGCGCAGAGTGTTGATCTTCTTAGGACTCACTGAATTGCTGCAGAAGGATGGCGAAGGTAAGTGGTGACCGCCAGCAGCATAGGTCGACGCGTGCCGGTGTCCGTGACGCGTTTTTCCATGGTGGAACACCCCGAAGGATGCGCGAAATCGCCGAAACCTTCTGCGGAGAGGGGCTGGTCACGCACCAGGCTCCTCCAAGCCACTTTCGAGCTCTAATTGCTTACATAATTAAATGAAAGACATGGCATTTCTTCGGGTTCCTCCGTCTGCGTGACAACCCCTACTTGGGCAAACCCTGCCACGGAGCCGTGAGGGAGACTTCTGGCAGCTTTTCGCTCATTATCGAGCGGCACGCAGCTTCTTGTCACGTGACGTTCAAATGGTTGGTCTTTAGCGTGAGTCTCGCAGCGAACCCGAGTCACGGGTCTTTGCAATTTTATCGAACATCGTCGCATTCGACAAGGAGCAAGCAAAGGTGCAAAGGCAACACGCCACAGCGCCGTCTTTGGCGGGTCATCGTAATATGTAGATGATTGGAGGTGTTGAGGCTGGATGGTGAGGACGCTGCATGGTGAAGCAGGATGGCATGTGTGGGTCATGGGTGGACACAGCCAGACGCCACGGTCTGCTGAGACGCGCTAGCTCAGATCGGCGCCCAAATAGAGTTGGTCAGAGTGCATTACATAAGCTGGCAAGTGCTTCCCCAAGCCGCTCCCCCAAGTCTTCCTCAAGCATTTTTTCCTGTCTTGACAAGACTTCTCCAAAAGGGGCGCTAGACTTCGTTGCACCTTTCGGGTCTTACGTTTCCCAAGGATCTGTCAAGTCTCTCCCCAAGTCCTAATGAGACTGAGATTTCGTTGGCGGTGGACAGCCTGGCAGAAGACCTGGGAATCTCTCGGAAATGAAGACCCGTGCAACCCTGGGCCGTAAAGTATTGTCCAAGTCTAGAAGCATAAGAGACTTTCTCCATCCTTGTCGTGCAAGAGTTGAGGAAGGCTAAGTGGCCAAATGGTTGGGCAAGGCTGCCCTCACACACACAACCTTCAGCAGCAGAGTGCTCCCAACTTCCTATACAAATCATCTACCATCTACAGCCCTACAGGAGCATCATCCTTGTGAGGGCCCCAATCGTAGAACAGGCTTCATTGTGAATACACATGTATATGTGTGGTGTGCACGGTGTCGTGGTGGGAAGATGTGAGCTGGCTGAGTGTAGAAAAAGACATAGCGAAATTTCGGGAAGGCATCTATCTGGCTGACGACCACGACCACGATCACATCGACACAACAACACAACAAACGAGTTGTCGACAACCTCTTATCAAGGCCATTGGCACGCGCGGCTGCGCGCTGGTGAGTACACCGGTGTCACTGACCCCTTCACTGATCCTCTTTCTCGCCCGCAGCACCAGCGAGAGTATACAGCATCCCCATGACCCCACCTCACCTCGCATCTTGCGCACAGTCTTCTCCCTTCAACAACTTCCGACCGAACTGATCACCTGGTTTCTTGCCTGCACCCCTTCTTCCCTGCCTCGTTTGCTTCCGTCTTGCAGCCATTCCTACGCACCGCGTGCTATGCCCCGCCGACCATCCCTCTCTCCCACTGATCTTCCCGGTTCTCCTTCGTCTCTTCATCTTCTCCTCCCTCCTCTTCCTCCCTCCCTTCTCCCGTTTCGAAGATAGGAACTCATCTCTCGCCCTGTGAGTTGTGACCCGCGCATTTACTTCTTCTTCCTTGCAGATATCCAGCATACATCCACAAGATCGATCCTGCGTCATCCATGACACGTGCGCCGCTCGGTCTCTTCACCTTGCGGCGGCGTTCTGGTCTTGTGAGTAGTCTCTGACGCTGCTCCGCGCTTGGATTGCTCTGTCGGGGCGCATTCATGCACTGATATACCCTTCTTCTCCGTCAAGGTTTTGGCAACGCGTCTCTCATCATTGTACGTCCACACAGCCGCGCAACGCTTCATAGGGCTGAGACTGACCACCGACGCCTTCTTGTGAGTTTGCTCACCCTCACGCAATATTTCCCACACCGGTCACTGACAACGTCTTGTTGCAGCCGCTCAGACCCGTGTACACTATACATGCACTCGGTCAATCAGTAAGTCCGCTCCTCGCTCGCCCTCTTCCACCTTCCCCTTCGCTGACATGACATCCCTTCTTCCTGGGCACTTTACCCTTACAGCTATCCATTACCAGGCACGTTGACCTGTGGAATTTGGGCTCTGACCGCTGACACCTCTGGGATCTGACATCGTAGCTTTGCAGTGCCTTTCCAGTTATCATCATTCTCGGACCTGTATCCAATCTCCCGTTCTGAACTGCGAATGCTACGTGCATCCATATGATATGGGCTGTGACCTGAGCGAGCAGAGAGAGATGATCCTGGAAAGTGGGGATACCTATTGTGAGAAAGGCTCAAGACTTGAGTTCACTATCCCACAAGTCTTATAGCTGCTATTGCACAAGTATTGGGCGGCTGCTCTTGTACAAGACTTGATCCAATTGGCGATAGAATTTGACAAGACTCTATAGGAGAGTCTTGTACAAGAGTTCGGCCAAGTCTATAATAGACTTGGGATGGTCCGGCGGTGTCGCGTCCGTCCCCAGTGACAGGTCCAGGCGTTGACTTGTTTTCAACGCACCGACGTGTCCCGTTGGCTGCGATCACGTGAACGCTGCAGGAATGAGATAATGAGAGAAGGCGCAGATTGCGCCATCTGCTGTTCCGATTCTCGCATCCCCCGCAGATATCTCCGACACTCCGACAGCCGATCGCGCTTCTTCCCGCTCACCGAGTGTCAGCATCACACCATCGCACTCATCAACGACGACACAAGTCACAACTGGGGCCAGATAAAAGCCTGGACGCCGCCTGAACAGCAACCGGCACACCGGGCTCTTGTTAACTCGCATGCAAGGGCCGATAGTTGGATCAGTTTTAGGTCTGGTGCCTTGCAGCGGGCGCCAGAGAGACAGAAGCAGAATAAGCCGACGCTCTGTGAGATGAACTTCAATCCAGGCCAGGCTCACACGCACGGGAAGAAGTAAGTAGCATCAACTCCCATATAAGAAGCAGAGGCGAACAGATCCCTTCTCCAATCTAACATCCTCCATCCTTCCCTTCGTTCACGACATCCTCCTCACGTCTTTCCCTCGTCCTCCCCTCTTCCCGGCCAGTCTTCCTCACACAGGTCCTCCACCCTCACATCAAGGACCCCAATGACTGCCGCCCACGACCTCGCCACCGGGCCAGCGTCCTCGGACAACAGCCTGCGCAGCCGCGCCACCAAGGTCGCCAAGGCTGTCGTCGGACACAACGACAATGAAGCCCTCCGCTCGGGCGTGCCAATCGTCAGCACTGGCGACTGGATCCGCGAAGCATTCAGCTCGCCCCGACCCAGACTCAGCGAATACTTCCCCCTTATCAACTGGCTTCCCTCGTACAACGTCCAGTGGGGAATCGGTGACCTCATCGCTGGTATCACCGTCGCACTGGTCTTGGTCCCTCAGTCTATGTCCTACGCTCAGCTCGCCAACTTGGCTCCCGAGTTCGGTCTTTACAGCTCGTGAGTGAAGCACAGAGCGCAGTTTCCTTTGTGGGGTTACAAAAATCTGATCTTTTCCCATTTCGCTTCCAGTTTCGTCGGTGTCATGATCTACGCCCTCTTCGCCACTTCCAAGGATGTTACCATCGGCCCCGTCGCAGTCATGTCTCTCCAAACCGGGCAAGCAATCACCAAGGTCCTCGCTAGACATCCCGGAGAGTGGAGGCCCGAGCAGATCGCCTCCGCCATCGCTTTCCTTTGCGGTGCCATCTGCTTCGGTATCGGTCTCCTTCGTCTTGGCTGGATCACCCGCTACATTCCGGCGCCCGCTGTCTCCGGTTTCATGACGGGCAGTGCCATCACAATTGCTGCCGGTCAGATTCCCAAGCTCATGGGTCTCACTGTCACCACCAACGGCGTTGCTACCTACAAGGTCATCATCAACTCTCTCAAGGCCCTGCCCCAGACCAACATCAACGCCGCCTTTGGCTTGACCGCTCTTGCCTTCCTCTACATCGTCCGAGGATTCTGCAACTACGGAGCTCGTCGCTGGCCCCGTCTCTCCCGGACTTTCTTCTTCATCTCCGTCCTCCGCAACGCCTTCGTCATCATTGTCCTCACGGTCGCCTCCAAGCTCTGGTTGAACAAGTACAACGTTGGTTCCAAGCCCAAGTACCCCATCTCCATCCTCAAGGATGTTCCCCGAGGTTTCCAGCACATGGGCCAGCCCGACCTGAACCGAAACCTGCTCACCGCCATTGCTCCCGAGTTGCCCGTCTCCGTCATCGTCCTCCTCCTTGAGCACATCGCCATCGCACAGTCCTTCGGCCGGGTGAACAACTACAAGATCAACCCCAACCAGGAGCTCCTCGCCATCGGTGTTACCAACTTGGTTGGCCCCAGCTTCGGCGCTTACGCAGCTACCGGTTCGTTCTCCCGCACTGCCATCAAGGCCAAGTCTGGTGTCCGTACCCCCATCGCCGGCTGGATCACTGGTATCGTCGTCATCATCGCCATCTATGCCTTGACTGGCTGCTTCTACTGGATTCCCAACGCTGCTCTCTCTGCCGTCATCATCCACGCCGTCGGAGATTTAATCGCCTCGCCCAAGGCCGCCTACCAGTTCTGGCTCGTCCAGCCCCTCGAGTTCTTCATCTTCCTCGCCGGTGTCGTCGTGACCATCTTTGCCTCGATCGACATTGGAATCTACGTCACCATTGCCTCCAGTCTTGCCCTGCTCCTCGTCCGCGTCGCTCACCCCCGTGGTCGCTGGCTCGGTGTTGTCCGCGTCTCGCACGAGGCCACACAGCGCGAGTCTGGAGAGAACGCTCCCGCTGAAGGTTCGGCTTCGCGCAGTATCACCAGCACGATCTACGGTGGTGTTCGTGAGGTCTTTGTCCCGATCCAGGAGAAGGCTGGCCTTCACGACCCTTCTATCCACGTCCGCCCTCCTCCCCCGGGTGTTTTGATCTACCGACTCGAGGATGGCTTGATCTACGCCAACGCATCTCACATCGCCGACGTGATCGTTGACAAGGCCAAGTTCGAGACCCGCCCCACAGGTGAAATCCGGTACAAGTCTCGTGGTGACCGCCCCTGGAACGACCCTGGGCCACCCAACCCGTACCTCCTCAAGGCCTTCCGCGCGGTTACTTGTGCATCGAAGCGAAGGGGCAGCGTTCCCGGTGACGACGACGGCGGCCTGCCCACTGTCTCTCACGAGGCATTCGCCGGTGTGGCACCATGGCACGGTCAGCCCAGTGTCGGTGGCAGCTCCGACACCCGTCCCGTCCTTCGCGCGATCATCTTCGACTTCAGCTCGGTCTCCAACGTGGACACGACCTCGATCCAGACTCTTGTCGACGTCCGTCGGTCGGTGGAGCGATACTCTGGTCAGCTGGTCGAGTTCCACTTCGCGAGTGTGTTGTCTCCCTGGATCCGACGTGGTCTGTTGGCCGGTGGCTTCGGTACCGGCTCGGCGGATCGCACCATTACGGAGATCGCACCCGTCGTACCTCACCACGAGTACCTGACGCACGAGGAAGTCTCCCGGGCGAACGAGGCCGCAGATGCCCGGCGCGCGGAGCAACAACAGTCATCAACTCGCAGGGGTGTCGGCTTTGCTGCTCAGGACGACATCGAGAAGGATGGTGCATCGAGCTCGGAGAAGGACGATGGTACTCCGGATGTTCCTGCGCTCAGCAAGGACGGCGGACTCATCCAGGGCGACCGTTTGGACGACGGGGTCAACGTGCCCGTCGTCTGGGCCAACGAGTTGACGCCCTTCTTCCACCTCGACCTTGCCAGCGCTCTCGACGCCGTCACTCGCGAGCAGTGATACAGCACAACTGCACCGCTTCCAACAAAAAGAGTTTCCATCCACTTCATCTCTCCTCACGACTACACGCAGGCAACGGGTTGACGGGCGAACCACTTGCTTTTATCTTCCTCTTTTTTGCCTTCATCTCTTCTCCTCTTCTTGGGCTTCTGCTACCTTTGGTATACCAGGTCACTTTCACCAAACGACCAACGACTTCTTTACACATTAAACGAAATGATATCATCCAAGATGAACGCTGTACACAACTTGCTCCTGCTTAACTTCCTGAACAGAGTTGTGAAGAAGACGTAGACGGAATGCGAGTGGCCAGTGTTGAAACAGGAATGATTTCGTTACACGTGCAGGGTCGGGCGGGTCCGGGATGTCCTGCTTCTTCCTTGACGGCAACACGCGCCCATGTCGAGACAATGGCCTCGACTGTCATAGGACATCGGTTGGCAGGACTGAGGGACCGGTGCAGTGCAATCGCGTCGGGAAGCGTCGAGGAAAGCCAACGCTGCTTGCCGCTTTCTAGGGAGAGGGAGCGAGACAGGGCGTGCTACAAGGATCTCGATGAACATCATCAGACGAGCACTGACGTTCCCAGGTAGGCAACGAGAGCTGAGGTGGCAACGGACGAAATCAAGTTGACCTGTAAAAACTCCGCAGGATATCAGCATGATTCGGGCAGCGAGGAAAGAAATACGCGGTCGACACGAACCTGGTTGTTGCTGAGGATATCGTAGCCGGTGATGACCACCCACTCGGAGTCATCGCTGCCCGACTTGGACTGCTTCTTGGGAGGCAAGCGACCAAGGAGAACCTGCTTAGTTTCGCGGGAGTAGTACGTCCGTTGGAACGTTGCGCCGAGTACAGAGTCAATCTGTGCAAAAAGGAGAGACGCTTGCTGCATAAGTATCAATGTAGTCAGGGCAACGCTGAGGAGGCCGCTGAACTCACCATGGACCCGAGCAGGCCACCCAGTCCCCCGAGGAAAATAATGTTCAGCCAGAGCATACGGTCTGCGCCGTGGACGCCAGCCGACCAGAGCGTGAGCCACGATGCGGACTTGGCGGATACAGAGCAGGCAGGATTGGATAAGTACGTTGTCAGAGCGGCTGTCGCCCCCATAAATAGACCGCCGATGAGGGACATGAGTGTCCCGAAGAGCGAGATACCGCCATTGGTTCCGGGAGGGACCTGATTTCGTCGGATAGGTTGTGTCAGAGAGAAAACCACATTCGGTGAGCCAGTTTCGAAAGGAGGCTGCATACTGACCTGTCTGAAAGGGTTCAGAACCAGCACGGGTTTAGAGCGGGAGAGGATGCCGAGTTCAGAGGCTAGAGTGTCTCCCATGCAGCACTGGCGCATTGCAAAGAAAGGAGAGGGAAGGAATAAAAGAGGAGGGAAGAGGGTAGAAATGAAGAGAGAAGAGATCGAGGAGGGAAGAAGGGAAAGGAAGAAGTCAACTCTATTGACATGATGACAGACATCAAGCGCAGCACGACTTACTGCAAAATGGCCAAGAGCGAGAAGAACGAGCGTCCGACTCCAGCCGTCGCCCGCATCAGGTGCAAGCGCACAGAAACCGTCCCCGCCAGCCCAGGCCTTGGCAGAGATGTGCAATGGACCGATCGAGCGAGCGTTCAGTTCGCCTCCGTACAGGACGCGAAACACGACGGCGCTCGCAAACCCCGTGAGCGAGTTGCAGAGGACTTGCATCGCATCGCGCTGCCCTCCCGCATGGGCCTTATGCTTGACGCCGTTCGCATCCTCCGATCGAGAATGGGAGACCGCCTCTCTCTCTAATCGAGCCTTGACGTCCGCCTTGACCTTGGTCGCGCGAGAGCCGGTCAGGTAGAAGACGAGCAGGAGGACTCCGAAGGTTGGCAGTGGATTTGCGAGGGTTCCGTAGCCTGCGATTAGGGCACCCACAGCTCCCGACAAGGAGAGCGAACCTTTCCGTAGGCCGTGGGCAGCGATTAGGACCGTCAGGCCCGCGGCAATAGGATACAGATGCACCATCCTGTGAAATGCAAATGGATGTGGACTGGGGTATGCAGACAGGAATGGCAAAAAGATATGATGGGTGAGCTGGTTAACGGCTGGCGCTGGATCGCATGAGCGCACTGCACCAGAAACGCCAAAGAGATACGGCACTGCAACGAACACCCTCTGATGGTACATATACATAGGAATGGATGGCAAAAAGATGAAGGCAGTTTAGTTCTTCGGGATCCAGGAAAAGAATTGCAAAAAGATATCTCCCAACGAGGGGCTCGAACCCTCGACATTCAGATGAACTCCGCACAACTGCGGAAACCCTTATGAATAAGAGTCTGACGCTCTACCAACTGAGCTAGCCGGGATGGAGAATTCCAATTGATGGCTGAAATCCCCGGTTTGAAAAATATGAGGGTCATGCATTGTCCTCACTGAGAGAGCACATCAATGACGATCCTCCGCATAACCGATGCCGATCCACAGGGTTCACAAAATCACAAAGCACGGATGCACCTGCCTCGACCTCCCAAGTCCCATGCATCGCTCTTGGAGTTCTTCTGGACGTCTTCCATCCCGTCCCACTCACTCCCACTCCCCCGTCCTGAATCTTTTCCACCCTCAGGTGAGTTCCGGCAGAGTGCTGGCGACCAACTGACTGGCCCGCTGACCTGAGCCGACTTCTCCTTGGTGTGATTCCACCTCAACCTCCTGGAATTCCAACGGACAGACGCAGGAGACGAAAGGGAAGAAGCTTTCCTTGTACCCGTTCAAGCGTTCAAGATCCAGGAGATAGATTCAGCAGTAGCGTCCTTGCTCTTCGCTCTATTCCGCTCGTTGGTCGGTAGCTCAGGCTTCTCACTGCTCCACCCTACCGCTCCGCGCGCCCGGACCCGAATTGGAATCGCCGTCGTGTCCCTGCTTCGATCTTCCTACATACCCTAGTCTCGGCCAAACGGAAAGAACGAACAAGATGGCATCCTCATCAGGTAAGCCACAGTCCACCCCACTGCCTTCCATTTCTGATTCGGTCTGTCTTCGGAGTGGACGAGGCCCGTTTTTGGGTATGGTCCAGCACTCAGTGACCCTAGAAGGCAGGCTATCTAAGCTCTGAGATTCGTAAGAGCTCCACTTTCGTCGATCCTATGGCCGGTCCTCTTCCCTCTTAGCACGATTGGCGCCAAGTAAGGAGCAGAGGCCGGCACATCTCGATGCGAGGAAGTGGAAAGAAGCTGGACTTATCAAATGCTTGTGACCTGCCCTCCCTCTCCTGATCGCCTGATCCCTCCTGCTCTCAAGCGGTCGAACGCAGAAGTACTGACGATTTATCTCCCTTACTGCTTTCCCTCCTCTCCCCTCCTATTCGCCTCATTTTGACGATTCCTGGCGTTCCCCTCGACCATCTGCCACTACCTCTCGCGACGAACGCACTCACGACACTGGGTCGTCTATCAACTCTGCGCCGCCCACCATCACCCTCTGAACGCCCTTCCTCCTCCTCGGCGCCCTCGCACGGGTCGTCATCGCGTTTCCTTTCCTCATTCTTGCCGTTGCTCTCCGCTCGAACTCGTTAAACCCGCTCGTCGACGCGTCCGAACCGAATTCAATCATCAAATCAAAACTCGCGTCAATGCCTGCGCGTATCAAACCGGCACGTGTCTCGCCATCTCTGGCTTCTGCGGCCACTGGTAACAACGGGCAATCTCATGCTTCCTCGCCGTCAACGACGACTGCTCCCAATGCCTCGCTGAAAACTGCTTCGACCAAATCGAAAATCAAAACAGCGCATCAGAATGGCAACGCTGCCCCTCCCGCTGCCGTGGCCAGCACCCAACAGCCCGCAGCGGTCTCGAACGGGTCGAAGACCGCCGCCGCATCCACCACGGTGCCCTCGATTCAGTCGCCCGTGACTGTGTACGAGCTCAAACTTGAGGAGGACGGATCTCCCGCTTCGTCTAAGTCTTATGTCCGTCTTCCGGCACCTCACCCCCAGCCTTATATCTTGCGTTTCACGCTTGATGCAGGTACTCTAGCTTCTCGCGACGGTGTTCTTTACACAAACTTCCCCTCTCCTGAAGCTCAGGGCACGTTTGAGCGTAGCAAGTTCTACGCGCATTCGCTCCCTACCGATGTCAGCAAGCAGGTCCACGTTGATCTTTTGATTGCTCGTGCTGGTGCCTTCGAGTTCTACGTGGAACATGCCGCATCAGAAGCTTCCATCCCTTACCCTACCATCGAGCAACCTCTGGCTTCTCGCGTCAGCGCAGAAGACCGCAAACAGAAGCGCGTTCAGAGCAAGCATGGCTACTTCAATGTGGACCCGGTTCTCCGCCTGCCCGGTCGCGCCTCGATCCTGGCCAAGGACACGCTCACCCCGCTCTCGAAGTCTGAGGGTGGCGGAAAGCTCGGTGACGAAGTCATCCTTGCCCAGGATGGTATCGTGCTCCAGTCCTTCATCTCCAAGTGGGCCGGTGGTCCCCTCTCTACTTGGGGCCCCCATCTCGACAGCGCTCGAGATGCCGGCTACAACATGCTCCACTTTCCTCCGCTTCAGGTTCGCGGCCTCTCCGACAGTCCGTACTCGATCGCGGGCCAGACCGACTTTGCGTCCGATCTGTTTGAGAAGGACGGAAAGGCTGGCAAGACGCGTGAGAGCCGGGTCGAGGATGTCCAGAAGTGGATCGGCAAGTTCCGTGACGAGTGGGGCCTTCTTTGCATGACGGACGTCGTCCTGAATCACACGGCTTCAGACAGCGAGTGGCTGAACGAACACCCTGACGCAGGTGAGTTTCGTCAAGTCAACCTTTCTCGGACTGTCGCAGATGAATGGCTTGCTGACGCGTCTGTCTGCCCTCAACAGGTTACAATCCGCACAACTCGCCTCACCTGACGGGTGCGGCTGAACTTGACGAGGCTTTGGAAAAATACTCTAACAACCTCGAGTCCCTCGGCCTTCCTACCGTGATCGAGTCAGCTGGTGACGCCGACGCCATTGTCAACGGGATCAAGCAACACGTCTACGAGCCGCTCAAGCTTTGGCAGTTCTACGTGGTCGATGTAGAGGCTAACAAGGCTCGAATCGGCAAGGAATGGGATGGCGAGCAGGTTCAGGGAGAAGAGGCTGAGAAGCTTCAAGGTGATCTGCAAGGCAAGAACCTCGGCGACGCTGCCGACTTGCTTGAGAAGTACGCGTTGAAGAATCGCCTCGTCCTTGGTGATCGCTTCGCCACGACTCTTCACATCCCCACCGCGGTCAAGATTCTCCGCACTCTGGCTGATGCAGAGGGCAAGGGTCAGGATGACGCTTTGAACGCTGCCGGGGCTGCGCTCGACAAGATCAACGGGCCCTTGTACGCAGCCTTCGACGAAGATGTCAAGACTGGTATCGACAACCTGAGTGGTCGTCTCAGATATCAGCGCCTTGATGACAACGGACCCAAGCATAAGGCCATCACCAAGGAGTGCCCCCTTTTCGAGAACTACTTCACGCGTCTCGACCCTAAGAACGCCGCGGCATCCAAGCACGACAAGAAGAAGCTTCACCTTGCCAATAATGGCTGGATCTGGGCTGCGGACCCGCTTTCGGACTTTGCTTCGCCCCAGTCGCGTGTGTACATGCGTCGCGAGGTGATTGCATGGGGCGACTGTGTCAAGCTGCGCTACGGCGCCGGGCCCAAGGACTCGCCCTTCCTCTGGTCGCACATGGAAGAGTACACACGCATGCTCGCGAAGATGTTCGCCGGCTTCCGCATAGACAACTGCCACTCCACCCCAATCCACGTCGGCGAGTACTTCTTGGACGTCGCTCGTCAGGAGAACCCCGACCTATATGTTTGTGCCGAGCTCTTCACGGGTAGTGCGGAGTTGGACGAGCAGTTCGTGTCTCGTCTCGGTCTTAACTCGCTCATCCGTGAGATGGAGAACGGACACGACCCCAAGGAGGAGAGTCGCTTGCTGTACCGCTTCGGTGTCGGTAAGCCGATCGGCTCTATGGACAAGGACTGTCTCTCTTTCAAGGACAATGTACAGATTCCTGGTCAGGACAAGACGGTTGAGGCTCTTGTTGTGCCTCACCTCGGGTCCAGCCCGCACGCTCTGTTCATGGACGTCACTCACGACAATGAGACGCCTACCTCGAAGCGTACTACGGAGGACGCGATCACGATGGGTGCGCTCGTCGCGTTCAGCTGGTCTGCCATCGGATCGAACAAGGGCTTCGATGACCTCTACCCCAAGCTGCTTGACGTCGTCAGTGAGAAGCGGGCGTATGCTACTGCACCTGTCGACTCGGGCGACAAGGCTTCTGAGAGCTTCGGCATCAGCGAGGTTAAGCGCGTCGTAAACCACCTCCACGCTGAGATGGTGACGGGCGGCTTCTCTGAGGGTCACGTCCATCAGGAGAATGACTACCTGATCATGCACCGCGTTCACCCGCAAACGCACCAGGGCTACGTCTGCGTCGCCCATGCGGCCTTCCACTCGCCTGGTTCACAGGAACGAGGCCAGATCAACCCGATCCGGCTGGACAGGACCAAGGTGCAGTACATCATGGGCAAGACACTCCAGGTCACGGAGCGTGAGCTTAAGGACGACAAGGAGACGCTCCGCGGCTTGCCCTCGAAGCTGATCGACGTGCCATGCCCCCACATTGAGGAAGGGCGCGAGGAGAACTCGGACGCGATCGCGTATTCGGAGATCATTGTCCCGGATAACTTCCCGCCGGGAAGTATCATGCTGTTCGCCACGCGTATGGACGGAATCAGCGCCTCGCTCGACGAGCTCTGCACTAAGGATGCCGACAAGGCTATGGCGGAGCTCGACTTGACTGACCTCAACGCTGTGCTCTACCGCGCCGACGGTGAGGAGCGTGATGTCACGGACGGAAAGGAGGGAGTGTATGATATCCCTGGCTACGGAAAGTTGGTGTACTGTGGTCTGGAAGGATGGATGCATCCGCTCCGGTCCATCGTCAACAGCAATGACCTTGGTCACCCGGTGTGTGCCCACCTTCGCGATGGGTCCTGGCCGCTCGACTATGTCCAAGGGCGACTGGAAAGGTGAGTTTCACGAATCAGCATCTGTGGGCTTCGCACTTGTTTCTAACATGCCTGTTTCTCGCACCTCAGGCAAACGTCGACGTTCCCTCGCCTCGCTGCTCCTGCGGCCTGGTTCAAGGAACGCTTTGATGCGATCAAGTCGACCGTTCCCTCCTTCATGCGGCCCAAGTACTTTGCCCTCGTCGTCAACGAGGCTTACAAGGCCGCTACCGCCCGCGCGCACTCGCACATGTCTGGATTTGTCCAGAACGGCCACGACTTTACCAAGGCGCTCGCGCTCTGCTCGGTTCAGATGAACGGTGTGGTCAAGTCTGCCTCTCTCTGGCCGGACAAGGAGAGTGCCAGTATGGCGGCAGGTCTGCCCTTCTTCTCTGCTGGCTGGGCGCGCTGCTGGGGTCGTGATGTTTTCATCTCGCTCCGCGGTCTGTACCTGACTACGGGTATGAGCCAGTACGCTCGCGAGCACATTCTCAGCTTCGGCTCGACGCTCAAGCACGGTCTGATTCCGAACCTGCTCGACTCGACTCGGACGCCGCGATACAACTGCCGCGATGGACCTTGGTTCTTTGCGCAGAATGTGCAGGACTACTGCACCATGGTGAAGAATGGTGAAGCTATCCTCGAGGAGAAGGTCAAGCGTCGCTTCCCTGCGGATGACGAGTGGGTTCCTTGGAACGATCCCAAGGCGTTCGCGTACGAGAGCACGGTCGCTGAGCTCATTCAAGAAATCTTGCAACGGCACGCGGCTGGCATTCACTTCCGCGAGTACAACGCTGGTCCGGCGATTGACGAGTGCATGAAGGATGAAGGATTCAACATTGACATCGACGTCGACTGGAAGACGGGTATCCTCTTTGGCGGAAACGAGCACAACTGCGGAACGTGGCAGGACAAGATGGGCTCGAGTGCCAAGGCGAACAACCGTGGTGTTCCGGGAACACCCCGTGACGGTGCTGCGGTCGAGATCACCGGTCTCCTCAAGAGCACCTTGCGCTGGGTCGACGGCCTTGCGGCTAAGGGCAAATGGCCCGCCAAGGGCGTCGAGGCTACGATTGACGGCAAGAAGCAGACTGTCACGTACAAGCAATGGGGCGATCTCCTCCAGGAAAACTTCGAGAAGTGCTACTACGTCCCTTTGAACCCTGAAGACGACAAGGACTACAACGTCGACACTGGGCTGATCAACCGTCGCGGTATCTACAAGGACGTATATGGCTCCGGCAAGGGACGCGAATGGTCCGACTACCAGCTGCGAGCCAACTTCCCGATCGCGATGAGTGTCGCTCCTGAGCTGTTCGATCCTACGCACGCCCTGTCGGCGTTGCAGGCGGCCAGCCACGTGCTTCGGGATGTGTTGGGCATGCGCACTCTGGACCCGAGCGACATGACCTACCGTCCAGTGTACGACAACAGCAACGGCACGGACGACTTCTCGATGGGTCAGGGATTCTCGTACCACCGTGGACCGCCGTGGACGTGGCCGCTCGGGTTCTTCCTGCGGGCGTACCTGATCTTCGACCGTAAGGTGAACACCAACCAGGACGGCGCGGCGAGCAAGGAGGCCCTCCTCGAGACGTTCCACTACATCTCGAACCAGCTGCTCGAGCACCGGAAGCACATCAAGGAGTCTCCCTGGGCTGGCCTGCCCGAGTTGACCAATGCCGACGGCGGGCATTGTGGAGACAGTTGTCCGACGCAGGCTTGGAGTGCGTCTACGATTCTGGATGTGTTGGAGGAGATTCATCAGATTCAGCAGAAGGACGCGGCTCCTAAGACCAACGGTTCTGCGTAAGGCCTAGAAAGGTCAACAGGCAGGCATTCCTCCGCCCCTCCGCAAACGTTCCCTGGAAGACGTCAAGATATGGAAACAAGCAAACGCACACTAGACTTCCGAACGGCTCGAACCCACTCCCCTCCCCCTCGTCATGGATCAATACCTCAACCTCACCGACGCAAAGCGTCAAATGGAAGACAAACGCAACCCCTTCGTCCATCCCTATCATTTCCATATCCTAATCATTTCTCCCGGTCATGAGCTTCTCCTTTTGTTTCCCCCCCCTTTTCACGCACAAACACGAACGCAAAGTCCTGAATTACGAATCCTACAAGTTTCTTTTCTCTTTTACCTCTGTGATGGCCGTCTCCGCTTACGGTCTGAAGGCTCGTTTCTCGTCGAGCCTATCGTTCATCTCCCTCGAGCGTTTGCAGTGATGGAAGCCAGTCGTGGGGACAAGTGCAAGTTCGGCGAAAATGGCAAGTGTGCAAAGACGTCTATGCTTTTGGAAAACGAATTGGGTGAGGAAGGAAAAGGTACACAAGCAGCGCTTCTCACTCTTCCTCCTCGCTCTCCTCCTCACTGTCCTCCTCGCTATCCTCCTCCTCATCGTCCTCCTCCAACAGGCCAGCAACAACAGCAGACTCGTCAAACCCAAGCGCCTGCGCAGCCCGACCTGCCTTCTTCGTCCCTGCGTTCGCACCCGAATGGCCACCACCGCCACTGCTACTTCCGGCGCCGCCGAAGCGCTTGGCTTTGGCCTCGGTGGACTCTGCGATGCGGACGCCCTCGGGCCCGGCGTCGACGTCGATCAGGGAGGCGCGGGCGCCGACGGTCGTGTGTGGAGCCAGGATGACGGACTCGAGCTTGGCACTGTAACGAGAAGTTTCCAGGAGGAAGGAGATTCAGTATTTTTTGCTTTGGAATAAACCCCCCCCCCCCAAGAAGATTCAGGAAAAAAAAAAAGGGAAAGGACAACACTCACTTCTCGCCCACGCTCACACCATCCATAAGCACACATCCCAAAATCTTCGCACCCCGCGCAATCGTCACCCCTTTGCCCACCACACTCCGCCGGATCACACACCGGTCGCCGAGCGTGGTCGTCGAGGTGGACGCGATGAGGGCGTCTGGGGTGATCTGTGGTTGAGCTTGAGGTTGGGTTGCGGAGGCGGAGGCGGAGGAGTCGGTGTCGAGGGGTGGGGCGATGCCGAGGGAGCCTGCGTCAGAGAGGGTGGGGATGGGGAAGAGGGGTGAGGGAGTTGGTGCCGCCAATGCTCGAAGAAGCTGGGATTTTTTGAAAGAAAAAAATCGATACGATCAGCATGACCGTAAGAAAGGAAGCGCGTCGATACAGATGGAAAGAGGTAGACAACTCACAAATCGGTTTGCTTCGAGGTAGTTGGCCGGAGTATCCACCCGACCCAAGAAACGCTCCTGCTCGACCTGAGCTTGGGCACCAGCACCAGCACCAGCACCCGCGGCACCCTTCCCGCCCTTCCCAGCACCCTGCGCCGCCGCCGCCGCAGCAGCAGCCACAACCGCCGGATCATCCGCCCTCCCCCAAACAAAAGCCTCCGCGTCCGTCTCCAACCTCGCGACGAGCGCCTGGACCCGGATCTCAGCAGGCGCGGATGCAAGCGCAGCAGCTCCCGTACTGGTCTTGCTATGAGTCGAGAACGGCCGGACGGCCGTCGAGCTGCGTTCGCCTGTGAGTGAACTGCGGGAGGTGGAACTGTGCGCTGCTGCGATGGACACGCTCAATCGACTCATACTGGCCCCGAGGCCGACGAGGAGCGGGTCACTGCCGCCATCCTCCCCCTCCCCCTTCTTCTGCGCTTCCGTCTTGGTAGAAGAAGAAGTTGCCGCCGCCGTGGTAGGTGATCGCAGCTCGTCGAGGGCCGGCTGTGAGGAGGTGACGGGCGGGGAGAAGATGCCCGGTGATGCATTTGCACTCCCGAATTGGACCGAGTCCGCTAAGACGGCCGCGGCACCCGCACCAGCGCCTCCACCAGCAGCCACAAGACCAGAGATGGAAGCCCTCAACGAGTTCGCACCCATCACGTCGCCCGTGCTCCCCACGCGCACACTCCCATGCCCGCCACCAGCACCACCACCGCGGCCCACGAGATCCAACCCGGCGCGCTCGGCATGCGTCTGGGCATAGAAGCGCGCGAGTCTCCGTACGAGGTTATCAATGCCCATCTTGCGCGCATATCCCGCATCAGCCGACGCGCGCGCCAGCAAACTGACCAAATGCGACACCGTGCGGATCTTATTCGGTTTCCCTCCCGGCGTGGGTGACGCGAATCGTTCGAGGAGCGGGAGCACAATGGCGCGCGGGAGGACGTAGATGCCTGAGTCGAGCAGGTTCGTGCTGACGTGTGCTGAGGAGGTGAGGCGGGATTGTGGGGAGGTTAGGGTTCGGTTGCCTACGCCCGGCGGGAGGATGTACGATGTTGATTTTGAGCGGGACTGGGCTTGGGAGAGGGGGACGGAGGAGAGGAGGGCGTGTGCGCTGTGCGGCACTTCGGCGATCCCTGTCGACGTCGCTGTCGCTGTTGGGGCCGGCGATGAGAGGGAGGAGATGAAACCGCCCGTATGAGGCGCGGCGACGGTACTCGAGCTGAAACCGTGGAGCGCTCCGAAATGTTCCTTGGAGTAGACGACGAGTCGATCGCTCTGTGCTGCGTTGCCCAGGAGCGAGGCGCGCTCGGCCTTGAGGCGTTCCTTGGAGGGTGCATCGGCCTGTGCGGCTCTAGAACGCGTATTGGCGGGAGTGCGTCTCTCGATCAGCAGCGTGGTTGCGCCGAGGAGGAGCGGGTGGGAGGCACTGGAGTTGCGCGGGCCTGAGCCGGGCGTGAAGTTGGTGGAGGGGAGCAGGGCGGCTGCGATGTGGTGTGCCCTGAGGAGGGCGGTGAGCGGGAGAGAGGGTGTGAGGAGGTCGTAGGGTAGGATGAGCGGGTCGGCTTCTAGCCAACCTTCGCTTGCGAGCCAGAGTAAGAGCTCTGCACTGCCAAGTGGGCGGGTCTTGCGCTTGCGTATGGCTGTCTCTGTCGCTGTTGTTGTTGCTGCTGATAATGCGGATGCTGCTGCCGTGCCTGCTGCGGAGATGCGGGTCTTGTCTGTGCGATCTGCTGGGCCCAGGGGCACGAGGTCGATCCGGAGGGCGTACGTGTTCGCAGATGGGTTGGAGCGGCGCGATGTTCCTGGGAGGGGATCGACGAGGACCTGTACGTTTGCGCTGCTGGCTGTCGTTGTCGATGGACTGGTGACGAGGTGGAGCTGTCGGAGGGTGTGTGCGAAGAGGGAGTGCTGTGCTGCGGGTGCGCATACAATGGCATGCCGGATCCCTGCGGACACGAGCTGCTGGAGTGCGAAGGCGATGAGGGGTCGGTTTGCGATGGGCAGGAGCGCAGCTGGCAGACCATGCTCCTCATCGCTTCCTCCACCACCTCCGCTTCCGTCCAGATTCGCACCCGCGTTCGCTGTGGAGGACGTCGCTGTCGCTGTCGAGGTCGATGTCGCTGTCGCTGTCGAGGTTGATGCGAGCGGGGAGAGCGAGATCGATGCTCCCTCGGTGGGCAGACAGAAGAGGATGGGAGTGAACATGGGCGGGGGATCAGCGCTGCCGCTGCCCGTCGCAGTCACGCCAACACCAGATGCCATTCTTCGCTCGCTGTCGTCGCTGCTGTCGTCGCTGCTGTCGTCGTCGCTGTCAAGGTCGAGCTCGTCGACGTCGTCGTCGTCGTGCTCATCGTCGCTGCCATCGAGGTCAAGCGTCAAGGCGAGCGAGGGAGTCAGTGGTGGTGGTATCTCTCGGCCGATAGAGCCCGATGCTTATGTAATGCGGACTCCCACAAAAAAATGCACCTTCACTCACTTCTTCCTGCTGGGTGCCCATCTCGACAGCGACGACGTTCATCTCGACAGCGACAGCAGCAACGATGGCAGCGAACACACAAGCAACGCAGGCACCAGCCTCGGCATCAGCATCAGCATCAGCGCAGCAGGAGGCCTCCTCTTCATCATCATCACACCACCACCAGCAGGACCCAGCCATGACCAGCAAGGACTACTACGCAGACTCCTATGCACACTTCGGCATCCACGAGGAGATGCTCAAGGACGAGGTGCGCACCCTCTCCTACCGCAACGCCATCATCAACAACCCGCACCTCTTCAAGGGCAAGACTGTCCTCGACGTCGGCTGCGGAACGGGCATCCTCTGCATGTTCGCAGCCAAGGCAGGCGCAAAGAAGGTCATCGGCGTCGACATGAGCAACATCATCGACCAGGCCCGCGTCATCGTCGATGCCAACGGATTCAAGGACACCATCCACCTCGTCAAGGGGAAACTCGAGGACGTCGACCTCGGCCTGGCACCCGACGAGAAGGTCGACATCATCATCTCCGAGTGGATGGGCTACTTCCTCCTGTACGAGTCCATGCTCGACACCGTCATCCTCGCGCGGGATAAGTACCTCGCCAAAGACGGTCACCTCTTCCCCGACAAGGCCACTCTTTTCCTCTCCGCCATCGAGGACGAGGACTACAAGAACGAGAAGATCGGCTTCTGGGACGACGTCTACGGCTTCGACTACTCCTGCATCAAGGAAGTCGCCCTGCGCGAGCCCCTCGTGGACACCGTCGACGTCAAGTCCGTCGTCTGCGACCCTGCAGCCGTAAAGACTCTCGACCTCATGACCGTCAAGAAGGAGGACCTCGCATTCCTCACCGACTTCGAGCTCCGCGCCACCCGCGACGACTACGTACACGCCTTCATCGGCTGGTTCGACATCTCCTTCGACGCCTGTCACAAGCCCGTCCAGTTCTCCACCGGCCCACAGGCCCGCTACACACATTGGAAACAGACCGTCTTCTACACCCGCGAACAGATCACCTTGAATGCGAACGACATCGTCAACGGGAAGATCACCTGCGCACCCAACTCCAAAAACCCCAGGGATCTCGACATCAAGATTCAGTGGAAAGTCGATGCCGAGGTCAAGAGCGAGGGCGAGATGAATTATCAGATGTGAGTTAATTGCCCCGGTTACGCGTCTCTGGCGCCCAGGACTGATCGTCTCCCTCCTTCATCTTCTCAGGTCATAATCATGTTATTTCGCGTCAAGCACCGAAAAAACTTCCTTCCTACCCTCACATTCTTTTTTTACCATCCTTTACTAGAAGGCCCTGTTCTCATGTTTCGATTCCCAGCGTCTTCGCGCCCCGCTCTCAATCACAAGACTCTCGCATCTTCCCGTGTTCCGCACTTCGAACTCGTGACCGTGAAGAGAATCTCGCCGTGTTCCCTTCTTCAGGAGGACACCAGATGAACAGAAAGTCGCAGCAGGGGGACAAGAAAAGGCCAGCTCCATTTTATTCTAGTTGCAATCTCTTACACCGTCCCTACCAGCTGAAGCACTCCTCAAAGTAACCAACGTCCTCCCACGCCCCACTCCTCAACGCCCGCTGCGCCTCATACCGCACATCATCGCACAATGACGTTGGGCCGCACGACATCACCACCAACCGCCTCTTCCCTTCGTCGGCGGCAGCGGCAGCAGAGGCGATAGTATCGCAGACATTCGCACGCCCAAACGAAGTCGTCACCCGGAAGTACGGCTCAAGATAATCATAGAACCCACCCGCGCCTTCCGTCTCAGGAGTCCCACGCATCCTCCCCGACTCACCCTCTCCCTCCTCCTCCTCCTTCTCCTCTGCTGAGCTGCTCGAAGACGCCAACTCTTTCCCAGCAGCATCATGTCGTTTGTCCAGCTCGGAGATGATGATGGGCGCAAACGGTTCTTGCGTGGTCGCTGATTTGCTCGAGGTCATGTGCAGGTTGATCAGGAGGGGCGCCCGTTTCATCTCTTCCGCGGCTGTTTTCGCGCGGGCGGCCAGCTCTTGGACTGTACCCGTCAGTTGGTCCATGACAGCGTTGAAGAGTGCTGGCAGAATGAATTGTGAAGGAGGCATAGTTGGGATAAGGCCAGGTGAGAACGTTGCAGGGAATCCACTTTCATATGAGGGGGGAACCTCTCGAACACCACTCACCGATGTCACGGATCATCCAGGTCATCGTACACGGGACGTTCCTTCGGTTCCCGAGGGCCGTCTCGATCATGTACGGAAGCGTGTACGCCACACCGACACCACCAGCGAACAGGAGCACATGGCTTGCATTGTGCACCTGCGTCGCAAGGCAGAATCGAGGGTCCAAGAAAAGATGAGTGAAGCCCATTTTTCTCGCATGTCGAAAGAGCCAGAAGGCAAGGAACTCACCTCGTCATAGTGAAGCTCGCCATAAGGACCCTCAACAATGACAGCTGACTGCTTGACGAACCCCTGTCCTCGGGACTCAACATCAACCGACCCAGTCGTCGCCTCCAACTTCGAAAGATGCTTCGTGAATCCCTTCTGTTTACGAACGAGGAGGTCGACATATCCCATATCATCAACATCGTTGTCGCCTTCCGCCTCCCCACCCGTCCCGAGCACAGTGAAGGGATGATCACTAAAGAACTGAATCCGGGGCACAAGGATCCGAACCGAATGTCCCGGAGCGATCCTCGTCACCAACGAGCCCGAGCTCAAACCCGAGCCAGCATCAGCGCGACCTCCTTCTTCTCCGGCCAATCGAAGACGGGAGACAGGCAGCTTAATACGGACGCGGAGCAAGTCGTCCGCGTGCGCCGTGACGGTGGCCGTGGAGAGGAAACCTTGCCGACGGAGACGGAGGGAGAGGTAACATCGGTTGAGCGTGCGGGCGACGCGGTCGAAGGCCCAGATGGCTGCGCTGAGCTCGGTGAGGATGATGTAGACCTTGAACTGTGATGGTCGTAGAACGTTTTTGGAGACGGGGGTCTTTCAGCATGGTCACAAACGTAAATGACGGAAGGAACTTTGGGGATTGGGAAAGAAACGTACCCTCCAGAAGGCGAGCAGTCGGATGTGGTAGTAGGTGCCAACGAGGGCCAGGATTCCCATCACAACATGAAGGGTGACAAATACCTGAGACAAACAGTTGGGTCAATAAGTGTCCTCAAGGCTTGCCATCCAGATAGAGCAAGTGCGTACCTCGTAAGCCCTCGATCGAAGCTGGCCGTATGCGAGGATGGTGAGCCCCCAAAACATTGCTGTAGCCTGCCAAAAAGGAAACGTTCGTTTAGTCGTCCTGCCACAAGTCACAGCACCCAGCCGAAGGGCCCAAATCTGGGCAAGAAAAAGAAAGAAACATACCGCCACACCCCAATTCCAGTACGCCTGCTTAAACACCTCCGCCAAATAATCCGACCGGACTTCCAAATACGTATAAGCGAACGAATGGACCGACACCTGGAGCCAGACCATCCGGGCCAGCCATCGATGATAGAGCATCGAGTCGGAGAAGGGGAGACCTGTGATGAGCGCCAGGGGCGAGTACCGGCCGGCGGAGAGGAAGACGATGGGCAGTTGACCCATGGCTAGCACGCAGGAGCGGTCGGCGAGGTAGCGCACGTATTGACGGGTATAGCTGCCCGGGCCGGGCCAGCTAAAAATAATAGGCAAGATCATGAACTTTGTTTAGCCAACTTCTGTTACGGGCTTGCCTTTAAAAACCTTCCAACACTCACTATACGTTCACATCGTCCGGCGTGATGTCGTAGTGCGTGACCAACACGAGCACGTTGAAGAGGAAGAGCGCCAAGATGACGAAAGATTGGAACCGGAGTGGGATACGGACGGGAAGCCAACGTCGACCGAAGAGGTAGACGGGTTCGCTGTGCTTCCGGCCAATCAACGAGGCGTTGAGGAAGTTCGCCCGGAGCCATGCCAGTCGAGCCCGCTGGGAGGCGTAGAAGTGAGGGGCGAGGAGTTTGAGCGACTTCCTGAAGATGTTGGTGGCGATGAGGGTTACGAGGACGATATACAACGCAAAGCTGGAAAAACGAAAGTGAACTCGAGAGTCAGCGAAGAGGTGGTGATAACCTTCGAAATACCATGGAGGGGATGCCGCCGCAACTCACATCGCAATCGCAGGCACCTCGAACCCGCTGAAGTAGAAAGCATAGATCGTAGCCGTCGCATCTGCTTCCTTCCCAGGGTAGTTCTCGCTCAAGCCTTCCAGGTTTTCGGGGTAGACCTTCCAGAATAACACCATGGTTTCGAAGGAATCAGCTGGTGTAGGGAGGAAAGGGAGTGGGAAGAGTAGGAGGAGGAAAGGGCTAAGGGAGTAGGAAGAGTAGGAAGAGGTGTGCTAGTGGCACCACGTGGCTCACACACGTGGCCACTATCTAATCTCTCTTTCTCTTATCTCCTCTCCTTTTCCTCCCACGCAACTGCATAGCAACACTTGTCACCTCCACTTTCCCACGCATCTTCTCTCTCGCCCTCATTTACCTCTCTCGATGTCATCCCTTGTACTTAGCTTCCTTCTTCGTCATTCTATACTCTTGCCTTTCACTACTTGATGGTCTTATCCATTACATGGTGATGAGAGTAGATTCACTTTGACGTCCCCTTCCCTATCCTCTCACCCTCTTCATTCATCTCTTCTTCAGGCTACACAATGACTTCACCAGCTTTCTTCCTCGCCTTCACTCCAGTCAACGACCATTGCCATCTTCCTGCGCAGAGCATCTGCATCAGCCATTTCGACAATATACACCTGCTGCTCGGCGGAAAACACTCTTCCTACTACCGCCGCCAAGACGTTCCCCATCATACAGCCGATTTCATCTTTGACCACTCCAATCTCGAGCCCGACCACGCCGTAGTGGCCTACACGGATGGGGCTATATTGATTGCCCACACTGGAGACGCCAGTGCGATCCACATCAACGGCAAGATGCTCGCTACGGACGTAAAGCAAGAGCTCTTCGACGGTGACGACGTCGAACTCGGCCACCTCGACGCATACACCTCCAATTTCCGCTGCGTTCTTCGGCTGCGCGTCACCATCTCCGACACCCCTCCCCGGGCGTTTATCTTCCATTCCACGTCTAGCATCCCCACCAGCTATTTCATCTTCACCACATCCACGGCGCTTCTGGCCTGGAATCAGCTCCTGGCCTCCAATGAGCGTCTCTCTGAACAGCTGGACGAGACCCAAATTCGGCTACAGCATACCCTGGATGCTCTTCACACGGCCTCTTCCACTCCGCCTCGAACTTATCAACAGCTTCTTCAGGACCTTCGTTCGGCCTCCGAACGCCACGCGTCCGCATCGCCGACTTCGGTACCGACATCGGGACTCACGTCGGCTCAGGAATACGCGAACGCAGCAGACTTGACCAGCGGCGAGACATCTCGACCTGCGACCTCGGTACCGACTTCGGTGCTTGCTTCCGATCCACAGTCTCTACCCACATCGTCCTCAACATCGAGTGATCTCGAAGACACCTCAAGTTCATGCTCAGGCGAATCGATCTCGCCCACAGCCTCCAGTACATCACCGGCCTGCTCACCTGCCGTCATCGCCTGCTGCGACACGGATGTCATCCCTGTGTCCACACCAACACTGAGTTCAACACTGGTCTTCCCGCCGCGGATCTCCGTTTTGTCGACGATGTCAGGCTCAACATCGGTATCGACATCAGTACCCAAGGACCATGCCGTCTCGACTTCACCCGTGCAAATGCGCCACTCTCATCCCACCCAATCTCGCCTTGCCTCTATCGCCACGGCAGAGATCGCGCTCCGGCGTATACGTGTCGCGTGGCTTGACGCGCGTAGCCGGCTGCATTTCACTCCTCCGACATCCAGCAGCCTCACAGCAACCTTGCGTCGCATACGTGCAGCATGGGTCAACGCGCGTATAGAGCTTGCGCTGGCCACATCTGGTCTGCTTTCCCTTCCGGCTGTTCTGCCCTCGAGTTCATCACTTCCTCCCCCACCTGTCCCGGTTCTGCGTAGCTGCCAAGCGTCCTCCATCGACCCGCGCCCGTCATCTCCACTTCACGCCCTACCAAGTTCACTGTCCCTGTCAGCTTCCCAGCCCAATCTTCAGCTTCAACACGTCGGCAGCTGCCATCAACATCACAGCGTCGTAGAGCCCATCCTCGCGTTCGCACATCACTTCTTGGAGGCAGGAGCTCGTCATTTCGTCGCAGGTTTTTGAAAAAGACCACAGTTCACAGCCCAGTATCATACCACGACCAACTGCCTCCTCCTGCGTTCTGCTCGTTTCATATCCCATGCGCTCGTTCCCCTCTCCTTCGTTGACGCCCACTTCTTGCAGTGCTGCTACATGCTACCCTTGGACGACTCGGGACAGTCGTCTCTTTTTGGGGCGGCATGTGCTAGTGGCACCACGTGGCTCACACACGTGGCCACTATCTAATCTCTCTTTCTCTTATCTCCTCTCCTTTTCCTCCCACGCAACTGCATAGCAACACTTGTCACCTCCACTTTCCCACGCATCTTCTCTCTCGCCCTCATTTACCTCTCTCGATGTCATCCCTTGTACTTAGCTTCCTTCTTCGTCATTCTATACTCTTGCCTTTCACTACTTGATGGTCTTATCCATTACAAGAGGATTGGCACCGGCACGCCTGCTTCTTGGGATAGGTCCATGTGGCTGAGATGGAGGAGAAGGTGGGATCGAGGCGCCCTTTAAGAGGAAGGAGAAGCCATTCGAACGCCCTCAATCTCATTTGGCCATAGCAAACTTCATCTGTCCCTCTGTTGACTGTTGCTGTTAAGAAGGAGCATAATGTGATAGTGAATTGTTATAGTCAGTTGCGACTATGATATGCGACTAAACTTGCCCTTGGCACTTACCTCAATAGCATACGCCAATCACCCCCATCATTCGAACGCTTTGCGGGAAGAGAGCTGGAGATCTATCGAAAGCTCGAGCCCAGGGACGTGGGCAAAAGCCACAGGCAAGCCTTCGACGATCAGCGCATGAGAAGAGCGATGAGCGATGAGTTTGGGCCTCCTTCCTGGCAGCAGCAAAATCCGAGCGCGAAAGAGTTCCCCCACGCCTCACCGCCTCCCAACATCGGTACCGACTCCTGATCGATGATCGATGACCGGTGACCGGTGGGCGGTGGGCGACGAGCGACGAGCGGTGAGCAAAGGTCGAGCCGGGCTCGGTCGTGTGCGGAGCTCTTCGAAAGGCCGCAGGTCGACCCAGGGTCACTGGTACACATGCCGCCGCGATGATATACGTCCGTCCGCTTTCTGAAACGCCCATCCCGGCGGTGATACCTTGTAGTACATAGCGTCCGGAAACATCAATTTATCGTGGTCCCATCTCTGCTGCCAGATATAGAACAAAGGAGCTCCATCAGCGATCATCTATATCTCGGGCTGATGTCTGATCTGTGAAAGAAAGGTAAACCATTAGTACACCGCCAACCTTTTTAAATGGTCTAGGGAGGGTGGCGAGCCTGAGAGGGTCTGAAGACTGTCAGTGAGCGGTGTCTGAAGTCTTCTAGTTCCCTTTTTCAAAAGAGTTTCTATAGTATTTTGCCAAAATCATCTTCAGACCCTCCCTGAGAGGGTCATGAGAGTGTCCTGCACATGGGAAGGTCCTCAAACCTTCCAAGGCGGAGGATCGTGGGACTCTCCCAAGCAAATGAGGATCCTAATATGGTCCAGATGAAGACCCACAGGGACCACTCAACTCTAAGAAGCCCCAGAACGGCGCGATTCACCTGCTGCCGCGTCGTGGAGATGTTGAGTGTGTTGTGGGTGCAGTATATATTGTCACAGTGGGAGTTACAGCATTGTGAGAAGGTCACGATAGCGCAGTGGTTAGAGGGTCTGATGCGAGAATGGAAGGTCTCGTGTTCGATCCCCGATCCAGTCAAAAAATATTTTTTAAACAATTTTGTCTCGTATGACCACCTCCCAGGATATTTCGGGTCAGAGGGTCTCAGTCGCGGGCAGGAGATGCAACTGACCCTGTAAACATAGGCAACTGGCCCTCTAACTATATGCAACTAACCCTGTAACATACGCAACTGGCCCTCCAGTACACCCGTAAACCTCAACATCTCAAGCATCACTGGACGCTACCTGAGAGGTATGCTCATGGCGAGCTCATAGAGCCTTTCAGACTGAAGTTTGAACCAGAGAATAGGGCGTGGTAAGGGAAAAAAGGAATGGCAGAGGCCCGGTTGACTCCCATCAGGAATGGTATATGCTGAGATGCACGGGACAGTCTCAGAGACACAGCACAATGACAAAGAGCTGTCAGAAACACGGAGCAGTACCTTTACGATACACTATACAGGCTCTTTTTGTCGTGTATGAATGACTGTTGTATGTCATAGGCGAGGAAGGGAGAGGGGAGAAGTGACGGGCAGAAGCGTGGCTGTTTGATCATTATCGGAGCGACGATGGATGCCTTCACGTGATCTTTTCTTTCTACTAATGTACCGGGGTCAGTTGCATATGTTACAGGGCCAGTTGCATATGTTTACAGGGCTAGTTGCATATATCTATAGGGCCAGTTGCATATGTTTACAGGGCCAGTTGCATCCCCTGTACCTTTAAAGGGGTTTCGTCAGAGGTGTGCATTCATTCATGTTCCTCATTTTGGTCATTGAAATGAGCAGTTTTGACCGCTCCAAATGAACACCCCGTGCGGCTGTGCGCGACCCTTCACCGAGTGACAACATTCCATTCTCTTCTATCATCCATTCTCCTCCTCTGTCTTTCTCTCGCCACAAACACACACAATGCCACGAACTTCCGCAAAGCAACAGGTACTTCGAGACGTAGCCTCAGAGCTCGTCAGGTGCGTTCGGATTCGATCTGCGCGCCGTCGCCGTCTCGCGTTCGACCGCGGATCCATACCCGACTGTTCTTCTTCCGACTCCGGGTCTTCAGTCAGCACCACTTCCGCATCCGATAGCAGCCTATCCTCCTCTGTTTCCGACTCCATCAGCGTCCAGTTAAGCAGCGCCTCCGATTCCGACGATAGCAGTGCCGATTCGACGATATCGCAGAGCTCCGCGAAACGAGATGCTGTGCGAGCTGCTGGTCTCCTCCGATCCCTTGCGTCTCGCCGCGTTGTCAATCCTAGGCGTGAGCGCAGAGACGTCGTACCACTTTACAAACGCCTTCAGCGCCTCGGCAAGTCCTCGCGGCCATCCGACCTCCAAGCGTTTCGTCATCTCGTACGGATGACTCCGCCCGCCTTCGACGCCCTGGTACAAGTCATTGCTTCCAACCCGGTGTTCCAGGCTACGGATCCTCGTCGTCCTCAAGCCCCGGTCGAAGAACAGGTTGCCGTCACTTTGTTCTGGCTCGGCCGATGTGGGAATGGAAGTGGAGTCGTAGACGTTGCGCTGGCTTGCGGCTGTGCGGAGGGTTCGGTGACGGCTTACAGTTCTCGCGTCGTGCAGGCCCTTTACGACATCCGTCAACAAGTCCTGTGCTGGGCAAGCGAAGACGAAAAGGACCAAGCAAGGACTTGGGTCGCGCAACGGTCGAAATGCCTCGAATTTGGCTCGGGATGGTCCATGGTAGACGGAAGCCAGATTCCGTTGGCCTTCAAGCCCGGCAAGCACGCACATCACCAAGAATACTACGATCGAAAGGGGCAGTACGCGTTGAACCTACAGCTCACCGTCCTCCCCACTTCCTTGCGCATTATCGACTTCGTTGCCGGTTACAAAGGTGCTACACAAGATTCACGAGCCTTTGCGGCAAGCGACGTGGTCCAAAATCCACTCAAGTATCTGGACGCGGACGATTTCATCTGGGCGGACGGCGGGTACGGGCTTTCAACATTCACCTGCAGTCCATATGATCACATAGTGGCCACGAAATCAGGAGACTTCCGAGCGTTCAACAGAGCTGTGAGTAACGTCAGAGTCCGCAGCGAACATGCCTTCGGATACCTTAAAGGGCGGTTCCAGTCCTTACGCGGCCTTAGAGTCTTTATTCAGGACTCAGAAGACCATCATCGTGCCGTGAAAACCGTTGTTGCTGCACTGGTTGCCCACAATCTCGCACTGCGCTGGGTTGGAGCCGAGGAGCGACAATGCTTCATGGATCTCACCTCGGTCTCGGAGGACGCGCGTGATGCATGGCTACAGCTACAAGCACCAGACGAGGCCAGAGACGCCAGGGAGGCTGCGGCATGGAGCGATCGCCTGCAGAGACACCGACAACAGAAGGAGGCAGAACGAGAGCGGCATGCATCTATGTCGCAGTACCGCATCGAGCTACAGCGCAGAGATGCTGCCAAAGAGAAGCGAGAAAGGCTTCATTGCGCATTGTTTGCAGCTCTCAACCGCCCGTTCATCGACACAACGAAACAATCACGCCTCAAGAACATGACACAACGCGAGTTCCAAGCCTGGGAGGACCGGCAGGCACAGCGAAGGTCTCAGCGCTCAAGGAATCGAAGGACTGCACGACAAAGAACACGAGCAGCCAACGATGTCATGTAACGCTATCTAGCACTTAGCAGCTCTGTGAATTGTGATCATCAACTTCTTTACTCCTAAATACGACATGACATATCGGTGGCCACGTTCATCACTCATATAAATAATCAACAGTCACGTTATCCTTCATGTAACAACGAGAACGAATGGTAGAGATTAGAGAAGATTCATTCAGAAATTTGGAATTTGGAACGATGCGAGCACGTTGAATCTTAGAGAGTTTGATGAAGTCAACGGCCACCGAGCTTGGCGAGGATAGTGTCGACCTTGGCGTTAAGGGAGGTCATGATTGTCTCAAGGGCTCCAAGCCGGGTGTTGAGGAAATCGGCTTCACGTTCGCGCTCCTGAGACCGAAACGCAAGCTCCTGGCATCGAAGGTCGAGCTTTCGACGTTTGGTTTGCTCGCGTTCAATTCGAAGCTCCTGGTCGTCTTGGATCTGGCGCGAAAATGTATCGAGAGCGTCGTCCACTGCACTGCTTCGCTGTTTGCCTTTGTTCTTGTTCGAGTTGGGACGGGTGGCAACAACGGGTTCCCGTTTGGTCGGAGTCGAGGAGGCGGCACCTTTGGAGTTGGAGCTTTGAACGGCAGAGGAGGAGCTTTGACTAACAGAGAAGGAACTCTGGCTGATGGAATTGGAGCGGTTATTGATGGCGCCTGAGCGCATCGAGTCCGAAAGGCTTTGATCCGAGAGCCGCGAGAGCGAGGGAAGACATCCAGCGCCACGTCTAGGCTGAGTCTGAGAGACAAACGAAGGCAATTGGGCTCGAGGGCGACCGGGGGACGCGCGGTCATCTTCATCGTCGAAAGTTTCGTCATCGTAAAATGGTGCATCGACTTCACCACGAGCAACCTGGCGGGTGAACTGAGAGACACCACCTTCGTCATCCTCGTCGAAGTCATCGTGCGGCTGTTCAGGTTCTTGCTCGTCACCGGGTTCTTCTTCGTCATCTTGAAAGGAAGATTGTTGCGTCTGTTGCTCCCCAACACCGTTGACGATGATGTCGGAGTCAGATGCCGCACGATTCCGCATCATCGCGTGCATCAGGTCGAACCAAGGTAGGCGGTTGAGGAGCAGTTCTCGTTGCGTCTTGAGGGGGCCCGCCGTCATCTCCTCTAGCAGGAGCCCTCTGCCGGTCTCGGACATTGCCTCGACCTCTTTCCTGTACACGCGAACGAGCCCGCGCAGTTTCTGCTTCATCTGAGGAGCGTTTCGCTGATCCGGATCCGGAAAGATCTCTGCAGAGATGTTGCGCATGATAGACAAATGATTGATTTTGCACTGAGGAGTGGCATCGTCGGGATCTTGACTGTGGCCAGGAAGCAAGGCGGCCTGATACCTGGGATTGTCGTGTATTGCGCGAACAAAAGCATGTTCTTGCTCGGTGGTCCATTTCAGCACCTTGGATCGACCTGGATTCAGCAGGCTGGTCTCCGTAGATTCCTGGGTCGAAACAAGGACAGACTGCGAGGTCGTGGATGTCTGGGATGACAGAACGACAGGAGTCTCAGCGCTCCTGTCGGGTAACTGATTCGGCCGACGCGCAGGTTCCATTTTGGGCGTCGGGCGGTCGAGATCTATGGAGGAAGCAGATGGGATGATGTGAAGGGAGTAGAGGACTGGAGAGAAAGAAGATTGAGTGAAGAGGTATCAGCAGGATTCAAGAATGGCTGAGTAGTCAGAGACTTGAGAGCAGAGAGCTGGCCCTTTTTCATGAGCGCTTTGAAGCGTCGTCAAAGAGCTGGTCAAGCAGTCGCAGAACGGCGGCGGCGACAACTTGTTTGATGCCAGATGATGGTCGAAGGTGCTGGAACAAAGTCAAGAAAAGAAGAAGGAGAACGACGTGAGATGAGATGTGCGAGAATGTACATGGACCAAAACGCGGCCAAGAAGCGCGTTTTGGCTCACGAACATTCTGGCACATCGCTCATTGAGGAATCACCGAAACGCCGGATGCTCGAGCAAAGTTTCGAGCAGCGAAATGAGCCAGAATGTTCGAGCACGCATGCACACCGCACTGACGAAACCCCCTTATAGTTATTCTGAGGTTTTCACCTCATTTCGTGCTGTGATACCATGTCTCAGATTTGACTTTCTCATTTCGCAGTAGCAGCAGTGAACCGGCCCGGGCTTGGACTGCACAAAGTTTGCCGTTACAGGTGGCCCGTGCTCCCTCTCCCTGACGGGTGACGCGGTGACGATTGACGAACGACGCCCGACGATGCTATAGCTGCTTTCCACACCCTTAAAACTGCCAACGTTACAGAAGCAAGCGTACATTAGTTCTTATGTGGCTTAGTTGGGTTGGACGCTTCCTTGCTTTTCTGCAGACAGACAAATGTCCGGGGTTCAAATCCCGGTGCAATCAAAAATGATTGCGAAAAATGGCATTGGTGGCTTAAACATAGGTGGACACCATGAACCATGAGGGTTGGGGAGAATTGGGGGAGCCCTTTGGGCGTTCTTTTATTGCCCGAAGGGCTCACTTCCAATTCGCGGGCAATTTTTTTTGAACCAATACTCGATGGGGAGCAAACGTTATTGTTATCTCAAATCCATATGTTGCTCCTGCTTTGTGCGGCTGCTCTGCAGTGACTGCAGCGGTGGTCCGTGCGGCTGAATCGGGGTTACAAATTTCGCTGAATCGGGGTGACAAATTTTGAAAGGCTCCGGAGAGCTCACCAGCAGTCACCTCCGTTACTCCGTATCCACCACCAGTCACCACCGCAACTCCCACCCACCGGCCGCCGCCACCCGCAGTCACCACCAGCAGTCCTGCAGTCACGACCAGCAACCACCATTCCGCCATAGCTCTTTCTCTCTTGCGCCTCGGCCCTCGACTCCGACGACAACACTTGGTGCGTCTCTCTCACAGTCCCACGCACCTGTCCTGTGCCCATCTGCTGACTTCTCACCATTTCAACAACAACAGTCACATCGAGTACCGACTATGTAGCGCGCTTTCTCTCTCTCCGCCGCACCTCTCTCTGCAGTCACCTCTACCGAGCCTCAGTCCCCTACCGGCTACTTCAACGTCCTCTCCAGCATATCCAACTTCAAGACCATCGAGAGCACCCTCCGTGGTGAGTACGTCGCTTGCACCGAGATACCAGCACCAAACTGACACAGCTCTCTATCTCTCTCTGTATAGTGCTGGGCAGAGGATGGACGGTTCGTCAACGCTTTCTTCGACACCGATCGCTCTCGACGACTTTCACCTCCCCCGCCAGCTCCGAGCAGATCCGAAAAACATCCTCACCCACATCTGTAGCAGCCCCGTGTCACGCCTCGGCTCCAGCCGCCGCTTCCGCCGCTGACTGCTCTCCGGCACCCAACTACGCAAGCCAACCATTCCGCATCTTACCCACCCCACCCCAGCTACAGCAACAACAGGATCCTGAGTTGCGTTTCCACGACCTCACTTTCGTCGGGCGACACGAAGAACACAACACGCTTCTCACGAGCGACAGCAAGCACCGCAGCAGCTTCGTGTTTCGCCTCAGCTCCAGGCACCGCTCCCGCCGCTGCCTTCACTCCAGCACCCAGCTACGCAAGCCAACCATTCTCCGTACCACTCACACCAACCGCTTCAGCCTGGACAGCAATAGCTGATGCAGCCTCCAGTTGCTCGCAGTCATACCCAATCGACACAACGACACATCCATGCACCCACCTCAACCAGCATCTCGACTCCCACCAGCGCAGAAGAGTACCTCGCAGCCGTAGCGCGTGCCGCTGCTCACGGATCTTTGCTGCGCTCACGACTCCTCGCCGGAAACCCTTTCGCCTCCCTGCCCACCATTCTACGTGCCAGTGGAGACACCCCGGCCTCAACATCAGTCTCAGCATCGATACTCGACTTGGAGTATACCTCATGAGTCTCCATCCTACCTGAGCCACCTCAACGCCGTCGACACTCTCCTCGGTGCATCTATGCGCAGATCATCTTCAACAACTCCGCGTCCACGGCGCGTGTGGAAATGAGCTGCGAGTCTCTGGCACTGGAGCGGTAGCCACAACAAAGAAGACTCCTGTAGCTATATCCTCATCCACAGACGGCACAGTCCACAGATCGCATAGTCGCGTTTGGAAGACCCGTGTGTCGGCGTGCCGGACTTATGTTATCATATATTGCTAATTTGGCTTTCTCATTTCGGTGCAATGTTGAGACTCTGCGAACTGCGGACCACCTTACGTCCGCCCACCCGCCCTCATCGTCGCTCCTTCCTCCGGCCGTCCTCCTCTTCGGAAATCCTACCACCAAAGTCCAGCTGCCATCATGAGCTTCCAGTCCGATAATGACCTCATCCACTCAGTGGTAGAGGACATGGAAGCGTTCTATTCCGCAGAACATCCGTCAACACCTTCGCAGCTTCCCTCACCACCGCATATAATACCTTCACAAGCACGTCTTCCAAGTACCCATCTCATCAACATTGCCCCCGTCCCTCAACCTGATCCAGCACCCGTTCTCGCGTCAGGTCCGCCACCTTCTCCAGCACCACAAGGTCTACCACCTCCACCACCTCCACCCCCACCACCTCCGCCCTCTCCACCTCCTCCCGACCTGGGAAACGATGAGCCGTTATCATGGTGGTCGAGGTTCTCAAGAACAGCACAACGCCTGTTACGCAAAGACCCCGACCCTCTGCGATCTACATGGCGGCACGAGCCCTGTAACTTCTGCGGGACCCTGCTGCTCGACTCCGAGCCGATGTCTTTCTGCTGCCAGTTCGGACAGAACGCCCTCGACCCCCTTCCTAACCTTCCCCCCCGTTCCTTCAATCGATCGAGCACCACAACAGCGCGGGACGAGCGTCACTCCTTCTCAATCAGGCCACCCACTTCGCCGTGCAGGGCTACACTCACAGAAGGATCAACTTCGACACTGGGTTAATTTACCATCGCCTACTGCCAGTCGACGAAGACCAGTCTCCGCTCAACATGTTCTGTATCAGCGAGAGCCAACCGGACTTCAAGGCACACAAAATATGCCGGAGGACTGGATTCCGTCTTTTTCGAAGAGAACTTCGGCTCCACAATCCCCTGAGTCAAGGCTTTCTTCAGCTCGCCGACGTACACCCAGACGTCCCTTCGGCGACCTTGGAGCTCCGACAAGAAGGACCAGCAAACGAGGTAGCTGCTATCATGCACTACGGAGCACCTTCCAGACGCGACCCACGCTCCATCTATGTCCACCGACGGACCGACGACGGCCCTGTCCGAATCACAGCAACGAATCCCTTCTACGATGCCCTCGCGTTTCCCGTGCTCTTTCCTCGCGGAGAACGTTCGTCGACCACCACCGGTGGACCATCCGCAAGATCGCCCGGTTCTTCCTTTTGTCTGAACCTCGGTTCCGCAACTTTTGGCGCGTCGCAAACCTTTGGATGCTCGATGTGATGTGTCGGATTGAGGAGGATCGGTTGGCATTTGTCGCAGATGGAATCGGAGCACACACACGGCGAAACGAGCTTCCCTCCCATGCGATTGCGGAGATGGATCCAAACGAAGACAACAATCCCGATCGCCGCGTCAACGCCGCACTGCCGGCTTCCTTCGTCGGGTCGCGTGCGTACAGAGCCGAGCACGTCGCCGACGCTCTTGCGCTGTCCACCCGCTTCGGTCCTCCTCAGGGGATGATCACCGTGACCACAAATCCGGAATGGTCGGAGCTGAAGGAAGTGCTGAACTCCCGCGCAGGACAGGCGGCCACTGCGGTTCCTCAGATCACCGCCCGCGTCTTTTCCCAACGGCTCTCCAAGTTCATGGCGAAGCTGAAGACAATCTTCGCACCACTCCTCTACATCATCAAGGTCATCGAGTTTCAGAAGCGCGGGCTCCCACATGCCCACATCGTCTTTGCAGTGAGTGCAACTTCCCCTTCCGCAGTCCCGAGCCCGTCCCCGTCCAATTGAGCTCACCCATATTGCTTTCGCCGTCGTCTCAGGCCGATCCAAAGCTCCCTGTCACCGCGATTGACTCCGTCGTCAGCGGGGAGATTCCGCCGGAGACCGAGCCACGCCTGCGGCAGTTGGTGCTGAAATTCATGGTGCATCCGGATGATCACGTTTTCCGTGCGGACGGCAGTGTCAATGAACGGTCCAGATGTCAACGTGACGGGCGCTGTGTGTTTGGTTTCCCGCAGCCGATCACCGCCACCACTCACGTCAACCCAGACACGCACAGAGTCATATACCGTCGCCGCACAGAGGCCGATCGCATGATCGCAACATACTCTCCCGCCCTCCTCTTACTTTGGAATGGGCACTGTCACGTGGACATCGCCATGTCTGCACACACTTTCGTCTATATGTTTAAGTACATTTCGAAGGGGCCCGATTACGCCCAATATAGAATCGCACCAAATAGGAACAATGAGGCATCCCCAGAGGAACTCGCTGCCGCTGCCGCGAACGACTATATCTACGCACGATACCTTTCTGCGTCCGAGGCCGTCTGGCGGATCTTCGGCTTCGATCTCACATCCAAGACTCCGACTGTGATCCGCCTGGCCGTGCACGAGCCGAATCAAAACCGTGCCCAGTTCCGTGGCAGCAGTAATCCAGGTTCATCAGCGAGCTCTCTGGTGCGCTACTTTCTCCGGCCGCAGGCCTTCGACGACATGCGATACGTAGCATACTACGAGACCGTCACTTCTCGCGCTGCCACGGCTTCGGAGATCGAGCACCCCGAGCAACTGCACCCTCTAGAGCATCTGGAGAGAACCGAGCGTGCGTCCAACTTCCCGCCGCGTGTCGTCCACCGACGCCTCCACGGAAAGGCCGCAGCCCGCATCAAGACCGTTCGCCCGTCGGCCGGAGACGCCTTCTTCATGCGTCTGATCCTACTCCATCGGCCGATAGCCAACTGGATGGACTTTCGACGCACTGCAGACGGTCAGATGCATGCTTCCATCCGAGACGCCGCTGCGCACGAAGGACTCATTGAGGGCGAGAACGAGGCACACCAGGTGATGGTGGAGGCCACGCAAAACCACTCGGCCCCAAGCGACCTCCGGTTCCTTCTCGCTCTCCTCATCTTCGAAGGCGCGCCTTCTCCAATTACACTGTGGCTACACCACAAGGAGGCTCTGGCGCGGGACTACCTCCCTCTCGCGTTCGCCAGCCTCGCCACGGCGCCTTCAGCCTCGCGACGTCTCTCTGAGCAGGCTGCGCTGGACGACATCGACCGGAGTCTTGCCACGTTCGGCCTATCCAACATCGACATAGGCCTCCCTGTCGCGAGCTCCAGGCCAGACCTCATTGAGGAGGAGCTCAACTATTTCGCTCCCCATCGGCATCGCCTCCGTCAAGACGCAGCACAGAGCCGAGCGCTGTTCACGCAGCAGCAGCATGCGATTCGCGCCGCAATCCTCGACGACATACTCGCCGAGGGAGGATCGCGGCTTCACCTCATCCAGGGACGCGCAGGTCGGGGCAAAACCTTCCTGGTCAAAGCCATCATCGACGAGCTTCGCGGGAACGGGCACGTCGTCGCGACCTGCGGGGCAACCGGACTGTCCGCCTCTGCGTTCACGCGCGGCACGACTGTTCATAAACGATTTGCTATTCCCGTGATTGAAGATAACGATGACCCCGCCACTCCTCCGCCGCGATCCCAGCTCTCCCTCACCTCCGACAGGGCCACATACCTGAGGCAGTCCTCCGCGCTGCTGATCGACGAGATCTGGGCTCTCCCTCGCCCTGTGATCGAGGCGGTCGACGCGTTCCTGCGAGCACTGATGGAGTCTGACGCACCATTCGGGGGCAAGTGTGTCATTGCAGTCGGGGACCCCAGACAAACTGCTCCAATCACGAAAGAAAACACCAGACAGGCTACGATAGATGCTTCCTTTCTCTCCACACAGCTGTTCCCTCGATTCCAGCTGCACGAACTGCACGCCTCCCAACGCCAGGCCCACGACTTGCAGTTTGGCGAGTGGGTCGACAACATCGGCGACGACTCCAGCTCGGCCGACGTCGACCTCTCCCTGATGTTTGCCTCTGTTTCAACACCACAGGCAGCCCTCGACTTTCTCTTCCCGCCCGCTGTCCTCAACAACCCACAAGAGGCTGTCCAGCGCTGCTTTCTCACCCCGTTGAACGTCACGGTCGACGACTTCAACACTCTCGCGGTCGACAGCCTCCCAGGCCAGGCCCGTACGTACACACGCATCCTCTAGACGTGTCATCTCTCCCTCGCTGACTCTTAAGCTTCCTTCTACAGAGCACAAGACAGCGCGCGACTCCATCAAAGATGCGGACGAGCATCCCAACGCTGCCGCCGACATCGAAGCGACGCTCCAGATCCTATCTACAGTCACCCATCCCGGGATCCCGGACCATACATTGCGCCTCAAGGTCGGACAAATCTGCAGCCTCTTACGCAACATCAACGTGCAGAAAGGCCTGGTGAAGCATGCGAGGGTGACCGTTACCCACATCGATCCCCACAGCATCGGAGTCCGGCTCATTCTGACCGGCCGGTCTTTCACGCTTCCTCGAATCAACTTCGAGTTCACGCCGATCGGATCTCCATTCAAACTTAACAGAAAACAGTTTCCGCTCCGCGCGGCATATGCATGTACTTTCCACAGCTGTCAAGGACTCACACTGACCAGATCAGTTATCGATTGTACCGTTCCGATCTTCACTCACGGACAAAGATACGCTGCTCTCTCCCGAACTCGGAGCCGACACGACGTCCGTATCTTCACCCCAGACGATGTCTCCCCCATTGTAAATAACATTGTGTACCGAGAATTCATTACGCTGACGTTCTGACCGTCCCGACACTGAAACAGCGTGAAGTAACAGTCAAAAAGCGGGGCCATGATCTACAACTGATAAGAATGAATCAGCGTGTTCGCCCCACCCGCAACGCTCTCCCCTCACTTCGTACATCGTGCTTGCGCCTGTGCCCGCCGTCGAGTATTGATCATGTCTGATGTCGCAAACATTCCCTCTACATCCATCGACAAACACTCGCAGTCTGGTACTCAATCTCAATCTCCATCGTCCACCGTACGGGTCCCCGCGCCTGCAGGCAGCGCTCGGCGGGCCTGTCGATTCCCTGCCCTATCGATCATTGCAAGCAGAGTCCACTGAACGAACACTTATATACCAGACTGACGAGGACCTCCCCCCACTGACCCGACATTACTTCCACAGCAGACACATCATCTCTCTTCTTCACCACCTTTTCATCCCCCATACTCCATAGCCCTTCGCCTCTTCCTTACCCACATCAGATTCACCATGGAGCGCATGTTGTTTTCCACTCTCACAGGCTCGATTCAAATTGACTCGATCGAGCGACAGAAGGCCTGGTATCAATTCAAAGGAATTGTGAGTTACATCCTACCCCTCGGCCCTCAGCGGTCAACCCTCCTACCCTTCCTACCAGCTGACGTTATTTCCGTCTGTGCAGTGCCTCATGGGCCAGTCTACCTCGGCCGAGTGCGAGGTCGTCGGTACAATCTACGACGCCGGCACGATCAAGCTACCGAGCGTCGTGGAAGTCGCAGGTGAGTTCCGCTCTTCCAGTTCTCTCCCCATCGAGCAGCTCAGACGTCTCACTTGACCCTTCTTCTTCTATCCAACTCAACAACCAACTCAGCTGGACTCATTGGCATAACAACTAAGGGCGAGCTCAATCTCACCGTGCATAGGTGGGAGGTTCTATGTCCGGCTGAGGACGTTTCCCACACGATCGCGCCACCCGTCATGACGGGCGTCGGACAGGTGAGCGAGGTTAACCAAGCAAAAGCGCTCATCAAATACAAGAGCGCCGGGTACAACCGGCAGGTAGGTACCGCTCTCAATTCTGATCTCATCTTCCCCACAGTGCGCTCTCTCATCTCATAACTGAACCATTTTTTTCACTTCCAAATCCGCAGGACGGAAGAACCCTCATCACGGAGTACTGTAGTGTCCGCGACAGTCTCCGATGGAAAAACGTTCCGTACGCACAGGTTGGAAACTTCATTGCCATCATCGGACAGCTTCATCACGTCGAGTCCGTTAGCAACGTCCTGTTCATCACCCTCGACGACGCTGCGTGGACGAGCATTGGCGCGGGAACGCATCAATCCCCCACGGCAGCCCCCCCGGCGCCCGGAAGTTCCTCGGCAAACGCAAACGGAACGAGCAAGAAACGAACGGTGAGCCCTGCACTTCAACTTCCGCCTCTGCCTCCTCCGCCGCGACGTCAACATCTGCTACTGTGCTGGTTGAGTAGTTACGGTTCTCTTTCTATTTCTCCAATTGCTTTCCATTCTCCCTTTGTTCTCCACACGTGGCTCCCACGTGTTTCCTCCACCTCCACTTCTTCCCACGACTCGATGCCTCTCTTCCTCCTCTCTTGATGACTTCCCACTTGTATTCTCTCTCTTCTTCCCTTTCTGCCTTGCAATCAATCCTCAGACAGCTTCTTCTTACCATAAAAACTGAGCATCAGGATTGCTCATACTGACAGGTCCGGACTCCTGTCTAGTATATGGTGATAAGAGTGAGTTCTGTGGACTGACCGACTCGGAAGTCAACAAACCCAACCGCCCTCGAACATCCTTCTCCCTCCGTCGGTTGCCACCCTCACCATGGCCCCTGCCGACCCGCTTTCCTCCTCCTTGACCAGCTTGGACGACTCTGCCGACCGTGCCGAGCGTTCTGCTACTCGTTCCGCGGCGCCCATTCAAGCCGTGGAAGCCCCACAAGCTCCCCTTCCTCCTTCTCCTGGCTCGCAAGCGGTCAACCGCGTTCTTGAACGTTTCGACCGTTTCGAGACTCGCCTGGACGATTTGGAGGGCCGCCTCTCCATAGGCGGCGTCACGGCTTCGGCATCCAGTGTCGCCCCGGCTTCCATGGCTCGCGTCGCGTCCGCGCCCGCCGGCATTATCCCGCCGAGCACCGCGTATGCCACCCCTTACCGAGGCCAGCAACAAACCTCCTCGATCCCATCGGGCGTCACAAGCAGTGGTCCTCCCCACTTGCTTCCCCGACACTCCACCCCCCCGCTCGCCCTTCGGATGTCGACCGTCTCGTGAACTCCTTCCGAAGCCTCGACGACGAGGACAAGGATTCGTTCCGCCTCCTGTGCCAGAAGATGGGCGTCCGGTCCCACAAGGTCATCGATGCGCTCGGCGCCATCTCAGCCGAGGACGGCGCATTCGACGCGACCTTCGGACCCCCCCTCCATCGGTCCCTGCGCTGTCGTCCGATCGGATGCAACCGCATTCATCCTCCACGACCCCACCACGCTTCATCCAATGCAAACCAGAGTGGTTGCCCAAGTTCGACGGTGTGCCGGAGAATTTGGAGCATTTCCTTGGCCGCATTCTCGACATTGCTCGGTCGAACGGTACCGAAGCGTGGGATTCCGCGATGGCACGTACGTTGCCACTCGTGTTGACGGGGGGACGCCGCCTCCTGGCACGAGGGTTTGAGTCTTCCAGTCGCTCGTTCCCTCGACAGCGTGGCCGCGTATGCCAAGGCTCTTCGACAAGCTTTCCCTGTGGACGAGGTCGAACAGCGTCGTCGTGCTCAGGAACGCAAGTGGATCCCCGAGGACGAACCTGCACAAATGTACCACTTCGACAAGATTCGTTTGCTGCGGACCGATGATCCTGAGACGGCATTGTCCGAGGTTCGCCTCGTGCAAGACCTCCTCGATGGTCTCCCACCATCTTTCCGTGCACTCATGCACTTGCCTCGCCGCACCGCCACGCGCGACGATGTTCGTCTCGAACTCGTCGAGGTTGAGTCTCTCTGGAGGAAGTTGAGCCCGGATCGCGCACTGCGGACCGCCAAGTCGGCGGCGGCCGAGTCCTCTGATCGCACCGCGTCTTCGTCTTCCGGAGGCCGGGGGTCTCGCTCGGCCCCTGCGGGTGCTTCTACACCGGCTCGTGCCCCTGCCGCTGTTCCGCCCGCGGCAGTTCGTCCTGGTGGTCCTCTCGGCATGTCCGCGACCTACGATAAAAGCCGCATCGTCGAGGCGAAGAACGGTCGCCCTCGTATGTACCGGTGGCCGGATTCCACCAAAGTCCTCGAGCTCTCCCATCCGTGCAAGCGTTGCGGTCAGGACCATTTCGATTTCGAGCATAACGATTTGGTCCCGCCTGTCCGCGTGATGGACCCGGTGGATTCGTCGGACTACAGGATCATCGACGAATCAGACCTGAGCTCCGAGGATTTTTGAATGTCCGCAAAGACGTTAAACTACTCGCGGTTGATGCTTCGCCCATCGACCGTCCTCCACCGCTGCCGCCGGAAAAGGTTGACAACGAATGTCTTGCTGCTGAGGGAGGAGCTTCGTCGACGGGTTTGGCACCCGGTGCTGAGGAGAGTATGATTAGAGAGAAGAGTGCGTTAGAGGTCGTTGATGAGGACCCGGTGGTGGAAGGGACAGGGGTCCCGCGGCTATTTGCCACCCCTAAAGTGAGTGAACCAAAATACCTCAAATTTATCGCATGCGCCCCTGAAACCGAGGTTGTGCCCCCATTGAATGGCGCGGGATTTTCCTTCGCAGATACTGTAGATATTTCTGGGGCGGACGCGCACAGCGTCCGGGAGGGTACATCAGGTGCCCCGAAGGAACCCCATCTCCCCTCCCCGCAGGGTAAAGGCTTTGAGCCTGTCATTCCTCCTCAAGAACCGAGGCTGGCACACCTCGACGGCTCGCCCCCTCGTCTCCATTTTACGCAGAGGGCTGCGTTTCACCTCAAACGAGATCCTGGACTCGACTCAACGTCCAAACCGCTGCTCCACCCCACTTTCCGGTATGGGAATGTGGTCACGATGACCCCCCCGAGTGCCACAGGTACCGGTTTAGGGTACCAGAACCATGTGCCTTTGTTCGCTCAGTTGATGGTGAATAGTTCAACCGGCACGCCCATTCCTGGTTTGATCGACACTGGGGCCGCGCTTTCCGTTATCGACGTAGGTCTTCTCCGACGTCTGGGCGGTCGGCCTCATGGGGACGGCATGCCGGTACAGGGTTTGGGCTCCACCAATACGCTTGGTTGGACCACATTCTCGTTCTTTGTTGACGCGAAAGACCGTGATGGTCGGGAGGCTACGTTGGAGTTCCAGCAGGACTTCCATGTCCTGCCGAAGTTTGCACCCGGGATCTGCCTTGGTCTGGATTTTATCTCCCATCACGACCTTTCGATCTCCTCGGCCAGAGGTCGCGTCCGTGTGGGCTCCTTCACTTTTCCGGTGAACGAGCGCTTGGAGGGTCCGTACGCGGTGGAAGCGGCGTTGTGCGTGACCCGGGAGACAGTGGTGCCACCGTCGGCGCATGTGTGGGTACCGATCGACGGTGGATTTCTCGCTCCGACGGTTGACTATACGGTTTTTCCCCGTTTGTCCGTGACTCCGGACGAGACGGGAGGACTGGCGGGCCCTGCGTGCGTGCTACAGCATAAAGCGCGGCATCACATCCTCCTGTGCAATTTCGGCCACGTTCCGATCCATCTCCATCGGGGAACTGTGGTCGCAGATGCGTCTGCTGCACGTCTGGGTGAGGTCACCAGGTCCTCCGGTCAAGTTTTCCCGCTGTCCAAGACGGACAGTTTTCCGTCGTTTCCCTCCTCCTCTTCCGCTTATACCGTGTCGGCAGATGCTGAGCTTGACGCAGCCGCACCGCTCGATGCGTACTTGGGCGATGATGAGTCAGGGTCCGATCTCACTCGGGAGGCGGCGACGGTGCTGATAGATGAGACTTGGCGTGTAGGGGTTAACGCTGAAGGAGAGCCACCGGAGGGGATTGTGGCGTTGTTGCGTCGGCATGGCCCTGCGTTTGCGTTGGATAACCGTCCTGGCCGCATTGTTGATGCCGAGATGGAGATCCCTTTGCGGCCGGACGCCCCTGTCCGCCCTGAGGCTCCTCGTCGCGCAAGCCCTGATAAGTTGAAGGCCATGGATGCGGCTATCGACCAGTTGATCGATTGGGATGTCATCGAACCATCGTCAAGCTCCGTCTCCTTCCCTGTGTTGATGGTTCGGCAGCACGGCAAGTGGCGGTTTTGTGTCGACTATCGGAACCTCAACTCCGCCACTGTGTCGGACCGGTATCCGTTGCCAACCACCGATGCAATCTTCCAGACGCTCGTGGGCAAACGCGTCTTCAGCGCCCTTGACGCCATCCGTGGCTACCACCAGCTTCCGGTCAAGTCCTCCGACCGATGGAAGACCGCGTTCGTGTGCCATCGGGGACTGTTTCAATATAAGACAGTCCCCTTTGGTCTCAAAGGGGCGCCTGCCGCGTTTCAGAGGCTCATGGATCGCATTCTTGGGGCGTTGCGGTGGGATCAGGCGGTCGTGTATATTGATGATGTGGTGGTCGCGAGTCGGGATGTCGAGGAGCACACCCGTGCTTTGGACACCTTGCTGTCGTCCGCGACGGCGTCTGGACTCAACTTCAGTCCGTCGAAGTGCACGTTTGCCGTTCCGTCACTAGTACTCCTCGGTCGCAAGGTGTCTGGTGCGGGCGTTGCGATCTGGGGAGAACGCGCCAAGGCAGTCGAGGACTTGGCGCGGCCTAAGACGCTCCGAGAGCTGTATCATGTGCTCGGGTTGTTCGGGTACTATCGAGGTTTCATCCATCGATACGCCGAGGTTGCCGCCCCTCTATCGCGTCTGACTCGTGGATGGCGCTACGAGGAGGCGAATGGACGCTATCGTTTGGTGAATGTTGAGGGAAAACCTGCGTCCGCAGATAGTACCGTCATCGCGTGGGAGGACGCCCAGCAGGAGAGCTTCGATGCCTTAAAGAGAGCGATCTCCAGGCCGCCCACCTTGGCGCATCCCGACCCGACTCGCCCCTACGTCCTGTATGTGGACGCGAGCAAGACAGCATACGCAGCCATCCTTCATCAGGTCTTCGAGGAGACCACCGAGCTGCTCCCGCAGACGTCCTCCGCTCCGTCCGTTCATACGCAGTCCATTGCTCGACTTCCGCAAGGTTCGGCGCGTGAGCGATGGTCGGCATGGTTGCGTTCCGACCGTCATTTCGGTCCATTGCTGCGTAGGGTGGAAGCGGACGGGTCGGAGGATTGGGTGTTGCGGGATGGGGTCTTGTGCCGCCGTGTGGATGGCAAAGTTGCGCTGCCGGAGGCGGCTCTTCCTGAGCTTCTTCGTACTGTCCATGATGACGGTGGGCACTTCGGTTTCTTCAAACCTATCTCTCGCTTCACCGGCACTTCTGGCGTCCACAGCTGGCCAACAGTGTCCGTGCGTGGGTGAAGTTCTGTTCCGTGTGTCAACGCACAAAGAGGGCGAAGAAGACCGGCGTTCTTGATGTTGAGAATGATCCGCAGTTGCCGTTCGAGTTCATTTCCATGGACCTCCTACTGGGCCTTCCTCGGTCTCGGTCTGGGAACGATGCCGTCCTAGCAATCCTGGACGTGTTCAGCCGAATGATCCTGCTCGAGCCGTGCTCGTCATCCATCTCGGCCGAAGGGATTGCGGCCGTGATCAGCAGCAGGGTCCTGCGTTTTGGCTGGAAGCCTCGACGAATCATCTCCGATTCCGAGGCTCGGATGTCGGGTTCTGTGATATCGCAGTTGGCGATGTCCATGGGCGCGCATTTGGCTCCTTCGTCGCCGTACCATCAGCAAGCGAACAATGTGGAACGAGCGATTCAAACCGTTCAAACCGTGCTCCAGACGATGTGTCTCGATTCTCGAGCCCATTGGGACACGCGCGTTGTTCCCTCCGTGGAGCTGGCCATGAATTCGGCACCGTCCGTGACGACTGGTCATCGCCCGTTTGACCTGGTTTTCGTCAGTCATCCGGAGGTTGTTCACGCCGTGTTTGATGCCGACGAGCATCTGGGCGTCTCGGCGTTTTCAGAGCGGCTTGCGGCGGCGGAGGAACGATTGGATGATGCGCGGCGGGCCATCGCAGCAGCTAGGCGAGAACAGAAGCAACGCTACGATCGGCTCCGGTCGTCCCCTGCGACCCTCGCGCCCGGTGATTCGGTCTTCGTTCGCTTGTCCGATCGACCTGTCCCAGGCGCTGTCCGGACTAAGCTGGATCCACGCAAGATGGGGCCTTGGAAGGTTGCGGAGGTCCTGTCACCCCATCGTGTCCGATTGCAGCTGCCTCGTCGACGCGAACATCGATGACGAGTTCAATATCGAGCAGCTGGACAGGGTTCCGCCGCCCGAACTGGATCCGTTTGCTGCGGATCGGGTCTTGTTGGATGAAGGTCGGCATGGCGAGCTGCTCGACGACGCCGACGCTGGTGCAAACGCTGATGCGGAGAGTCTGTCCCCGGATCACGAGGAGACGGAGGATGTTCAGCCGATGTCTCGTCCTATGCGTTCTCGCGTCGCTCCAACTCACCTTCGTGATTTCTCCATCGGCGCGTTGTATGAGCGAGCTGGCCTGGACGAGGCTTTGCGGGGACCGATCCATCGTCCTCGTCGACTGCAGTTTGGGGATCGGTCGGTGTTGCTGGTGGAACATCCCGTGGCGTATTTGTCGCGGTTGACCAGCCCGACGGAGCAGAAACTCGCCGCTCCGGAGCTGGAGTTGTCCTGCCTTGCGTGGGCGTTTGCGCGTTGGGGTCACCTGTTGGAGGGCGCACAAGTGACGGTGGTAACGGACCACAGTCCGATGAGCGCGATGTTGACATCCTCGTCAAACGTCAGCTACGGGCCGGTAATCACGCGTTGCCGAGCCGTTCTAATGCCTCACCTTGGGAACTTGCGCTTCTCGGTCAAACCTGGTCGCCTTCACGCCAATGCTGATGCGCTATCCCGGTTGCCTACGAACCCGTGACGGTTCGTTTTTGTCGGTGGGGATGTGCTGGTTGAGTAGCTACGGTTCTCTTTCTATTTCTCCAATTGCTTTCCATTCTCCCTTTGTTCTCCACACGTGGCTCCCACGTGTTTCCTCCACCTCCACTTCTTCCCACGACTCGATGCCTCTCTTCCTCCTCTCTTGATGACTTCCCACTTGTATTCTCTCTCTTCTTCCCTTTCTGCCTTGCAATCAATCCTCAGACAGCTTCTTCTTACCATAAAACTGAGCATCAGGATTGCTCATACTGACAGGTCCGGACTCCTGTCTAGTATAGCTACCCCCAACGGCTCCTCCTCCCACTCCTTCAACCGCACGTGACCTCACTTTTGCCACAGACAATTTTCAAGAATTCTCCACAATTTTTTTTTGAACACTCCATCCTCTCTTCTCATTCATTTCTCATCTGGTGTTTCGCTGTTCCCCTTACCCGGACTCTCAAATGAAATTCACACAGACATTCGAGAGACTTTAGCGCCACGTCGGCCGCAGCGCAGCGCAAGCGCGCTCACCTTATTGACTTGTTTATTTAGAGGGTCAGTTGCATATGTTTCGAGGGCCAGTTGCATATGTTTACAGGGCCAACTGACTTTTGAAAAGGGCCAACTGTATTTACCACCAGGGCAGCGCATTATTATAGGGCCAGATGCATTTATGAAAGGGCATCTCACCATTTTCCGATTATGTTCATGAGAGAGAAGTGAGACTTGTTTAGAGGAGAAACTCAGTAACTTTCTGCTAAATGAGACCCAGACGCACGTGGAGTGTGTCTTTGTTGTGCCTAAGAGCAATAGGATGCTCGGAACGCTGGTAGGGGCTCGCAGTCTGGACGCAGCAGCGGGGGCTGGCCAGGGAGCGCCTAAGCGCTAATGGGGAGGCAAGCCACCGGGGATGGTGGGTGGGGAACAAAAGGACTGCTGCGGTCAGAATGATCTGAGCGAGCGAGGGCAAATGAGAAAGCGAAGATCGTCGAAGAGAGGAAGAGGAAGTGTTGGAGTCGCGCGTCGTGAGTACTACGGACGCGCGACGCGACGAGAGCACGTGACAAAAACAGAATCAATCCACACTTCTCGCGTGGCAGCTTGTTCCGCTGCGCCTGCAGACGTCAACTGTTACAATCGCGAAGGCAAGAACGAGGGCAGGCAATCCACAATAGGCCTGCTCAGGCAGAAGGCTTCAGGGCCCAAGAGGATTGGAAGCGGACGAAGGCCTTTGATGATTGTGTATGTGTGCGGATTGAGGTCGGGGATGATATAAGATTTCCTTAAGTTTTTCGCGGTACTTGACGGAGGTTGTGGGTGAGGGGACCGACCATGCTATGATGAAGAAGAGGACCAGGACTTCAGAGAGGCCCGAGGTGGGGGGGTGCAGAGAAGGAGAAGTGACCAGAGTCAAGAGGTAAAAGGAAGAGAGAAAAGAAGAAAGATTTGAACAGACATTTTTTTTGGTGTTGCGAGGAGGAGGAAATATCCGACGAGGGAGGAAGGGAAACGAGGATTCCTCGAAGTCCTTCCCAACCTGATCCCTATTCAGGGAAATGATACACGGCCTACTTCCTCCGCTTCGGCAACGCACGCATGGGCCGCGCACCACCCCCCATCCCACCAGCCCCACCAGTCGGAGCCGCGCCCAAACTGAAGACAGGCGCTCCCGGAGCAGGCGCAGGGAGCCCAGCACTAGGCTGAGGCGCCGAAGCGCCGAATAGGAACGGAGACGCGGGCCCAGCGGAGCCAGAGCCGGACGAGCCCGGCCCAGGTCCGAGCCCAGCGCCGCCCGTAGGACCAGACGAAGCGCCGAAAGCGAAACCCCCCATCCCACCTTGCGAAGCCGTATTGTTCTGCTGCTGACCCGCACCGAACGCAAACGACCCATTCGAAGCAGACGGAGCCGCATTCGCTGCCGAATTCCCCCCAAATTGGAAGGGCGCGGAGGCAGGTGTCAACGTAGGCGTCGTCGACTGCGTAGGCGTGTTCGACCCAAAGGTGAAAACACCACCCGGCCCTGCCGAAGGCGTAGACGATCCTCCCCCAAAGTTGAAATTCGGCTTTGTATTCAACGTCATCCCCGAGCCCGCGTTCGAGCCAAAGCCATTCTGGGCCGGAGCGCTCGATTGCGCATTGGCCTGTCCAAAGCCAAAAGGCGGTGCCGCAGAGGTCGAGTTCGTCATGCTACCACCGCCGTTCATGCCAGAACCAAAGACGTTGTTGCTCGTCGGCGTCGCAGGCTTGCTGCCGCCAAACGCGAACCCTCCCGAGGCAGGAGCAGGCTGAGACTGCCCAAAGCCCATCGAAGTCGGTGTCGCACTCGTCGGCGCTGAACCACTGTTGCCGTTATTGTTCGAAGATCCGAACATAGAAGACGTCCCTCCCGCACCCGCACTGGCTCCACCGCCAAAGTTAAACCCAAACCCGCCCGCCTTGGGAGGCGAGCCAGTGTCCATACTGTTCCCACCCGAGTCCCCATTCGTAGCAGCAGCGCTTCCAAACCCACCCCCAAACGTCGATGTCATCGCGGCCGGAGCAGGAGTAGGGGTAGACTTGCCAAACTGGAAACCCGGTGCAGCAGGCTTGGACGCCTGCTGGCCGAACAAGCTCGATGCCGCGCTGGAGGCAGGGGGCGTAGCAGGCGTCGACGCGCCAAAGCTTAATCCTCCAAACGGCTTCTTAGCACTCGATTCGCCAGTCGAACTAGAACCATGTTCACCAGACCCGCTCGCATCCTCGTCTGCAGACCTCTTTTTGGAAGCTGGACTCGAACCAAACAGGGACGTCGCGGCGACTGAAGAAGAGGAAGGAGCAGCTGACATGCTGCCAAAGATCGAAGACGCCGAGGGTGTAGGAGCAGGCGCGGCGTTTGTTGATGTCGTCGCAGTAGAAGTAGCAGCCGGAGCACCGAACGAGAACGTAGGCGGGGCACTCGCCTTCGGCGCACCAGATGCCGGTGCCGCAGCCGCCGCACCTCCAAAGCTCCCAAACATCGACTTGGCAGGAGCAGCAGCCGGAGCAGATGCAGCCGGCGTACTCGTCGACGCAGCCGGCGCTCCAAAGCCCGTGAACGCTTTGAGCGCACCTGCGCTCGAGGAGAACCCAGATGCAGGTGCAGCAGCTCCCGATGCATCATCGCTCTTCTTGGATGATGAGGCGAAGAAGTTAGGCACCGACGGCGCCGTCGTCGTCGTCGTGGCCGCACTGCTCCCAGCCTGACTTTCCGAACCGGCAGGCTTGCCCAGAGACGAAGCGAAGAAATTTGGAACGGCCGTACCCGAGCTGCTCGGCTGGGCAGCAGGTGCAGGCGCAGGCGCAGAAGGCTTGTCCGTATCAAGCTTCTTCAGTGATGTACTGAAGAAGTTAGGAACACCCGCCGCAGCCGGTGTGCTGCCCGCATCGGAAGAAGCGGGAGCAGTAATACCAGTTGGCTGGCTGAAGAAATCACTGGGAGTCGAGGCTGCAGCTTTAGGCGCAGGGGGAAACATCGGCGCGCCGGACGTAGGAGCCTTGAACTGGAACCCAGACGCAGACGCAGGAGGGGCCGAAGACGTGTCGCCGCTGCTGCCGCCTGCGGATGAACCAGTCTGGAAGGTAGTCACGCTCGAGATGGGCGTGGCAAAGGTGACGACTTTCTTGGGTGATGCACTGAAATCCGCTGACGAAGAAGACGCCTTATCACCCATCCGATCGAACAACGACGTAGCGGGCTGAAGATCGGTGGGCGGCGGCAAGGCCGGCAAGTTCACAGCAGGCGGCTTGAGAGCGGACGTGGTGGAAGACGAGGCGGTGGAGGGTGTACCAAACAATGACGCGCTCTTGGCCGGAGCAGCCGAAGTCGCACCCGAGCCCGAAGCACCCGCGCTCGCACCTGTACCACCAAACTTGAACCCAGCAGGGAACAAAATCTTCGGCACACTAATCTTCTCCAACTCCTCGGCAGTAACCTCATCCTCCCCATTCCCCACCCCGTCCTCCCCCTCCTCATCATCATCATCAATCCCAAAGCGGCCCGTCGAACTCTTCTCGTGCTGGCGGAACTTCTTCTCCGTCCGCTGACGGAGCGAGGAGGTCGACGAACCGGGCCGGGCAGCGCTGTCGGATAGGACTTGGAACGCGTCGGATTTGGCCGGCTTAGGTTTGAGCGTCGAGGCGGCGGTTTCCTTGGCTGCACTATCCACAACCGGGGCCGGGGCTGGACCCGAGGGCAGGATCGACGACGCCGAAGCTTTGGCCGGCTCAGGCGTGGCGTCCGACTTCTCAGCCGCGGGAGGCGCAGCAGAGACCTTCGCCATCTTCGAAACACCGCCCTTCTTCTCCGTAGGCGCAGGCTCCGCAGCCGGCGTCTTCGCCTTGCGGGGTCGCAGCGTCCGTTTTGAACCCAACGATTCCGCCTCAGGTGTGACACCGGCCATGTCAGCGTCAGCAGAAACATCGGCCGCCTTGCCCTTGCCCTTGCGCGTCTTCTTCTGCTGAACCTCCGGTTCCGGCTCCGGCTTCTCCTCCTCCTCCTCCGCTGCAGCTGTAGCCGTCGCATCCTCATCCATGTCCTCATCACCACCAGCCTTCTTCTCGACCTGCGCAGTCCGCCCCGCGCCAATGTCCCCATCACGCGCCCGAATAGCCTCCACCTGCTCCCTCAGCGAAAGCCCCTTGTTCCCACCCTCAGCCTGGTCAGCCAGCCGCTTCGCCATGCGCAGATGCAGCGCCTGTCGACGCGCGTAAGGGCCGATCGGCTTCAAGCTCTGGCTGTTGCCCGCCGCTCGAGAACCAGAGCTGAGGGGGAGGGAGGGGGGTAGCATGCGGTTTGCTGCTGCTTTTGCGGAGGAGATGTTGGCTCGCGGCTCGGGGACAGCGACGTGGGCAGGAAGGGGCATACCCTAGTAATGGTAACGGAAACAAATCAAGTGTGTCAGAACTGGTGCCATCCCCAGCAGAGGAGTGGTGAAAGCTCTGCATGCTCACCGTTAGCAGTGCGCGTCGTGCCAGAGTTTGCGAATCGCCCAAAGGCGTCCGAACGCCCTCCAGCTCATTCAAAATCCGATCTGCCGTGTTCCACGGCCCTGCACGTCGCGGTTCTGAAAGCGACCCAAGAAAAATTGTCTCAGTCAGCGTTGCCCATGAACGACAGCAAGAGAGATCTATGTTGAGGGAGAGGGTATACGTACGAAGGGCACGCATCTGCTCGACAGTCATGTATCGTCCTTCCTGCTCGTTGAATATCACTTGTTTCTTCCGCGAGGGTTCAATCGACTTTGAAAGGACGCAAGCCAAAGAGAAAGCAGCCCAAGTCAGACAGGAGAACGAAAACAAAAAGGGAAGCACGAGAGAAGTAAAAACTCACCAATGAATCCAACCGCTCCCACTCCTCACCCTGGACAGACTCGACCCCACGCTTCTGCCCCACCGCAGGCGAACCACCCCTGGACGGCGTGACCGAGTACAGCCGTCCAAAACCAGCCGACCTGAACGCGCCAGCAGCACCGCGAACCGGACCAGGACTCGGACTCGGCGCCACCGACCGGTTCCGAGCACCGCCAGCCCCGGGCAGCAAAGATGCAGCACGCAAGCTACCCTGCCGCCCACCGTACGCGTTCTGAGCGAGCGGCGTACCCATCCGCGACCCCGGCTGCACACTCATCCGCTCCAAGTCCTCCTCCCCCTCAGCCGACTTCATATACTGCTCCAACATCGCCTCGCCCTCGGACCGTCTCGGCGTCGTCCCCCTCCCGCTCCCCCTCCCACCAACAGGCAGACCCAGATGATTCGCCCCGCTCCCGCTCCCGCTTCCAGAAATGGAAAACATCGACGGCGTCCGTCGGACGACCGTACTGCTCAAATTGAGCGAGCGACGATCAGCCCGTCGTAAAGGCGTGCCACCGGAGGTGAAGACCGTACCCACACTCTCGCCGCCGACGGAGCCCGCTCGCGAGCCTGGTCCGAGGGGTGAGGGCGCCCCAGCACCGGTACCAGTGCCGGGGGCGTAACCGGGGACCAGACTGCCGGCGCGTCGGACGGGGGTGCCGCCTCGGGAGGACGCGGAGACGGAGCCGGCGCGGTAGTACGCTGGAGCGGCGAACGGACTGAAGTTGGGTACGTGGAACGACGCCCCTCCCGCTCCCGCTCCTGCTCCTCCAGAAGAAGCACCCGCAGCGCCAAACTCAGACATACTATGACCCGTAGGCATCGCAACCATACTAACCGGACGCCCCTGTCCCTGCCCATAACCGCCCGTACTCGCCTGGTAGAGTCCGCTAGTTCGGGAACTCATGCCCACGCTCGGCTGACGCCGGATGGCCACGTGCGCGCTTACGTTCGTCAACGCGGGCGAGGCGTCCCGACTGGGTCCTCGGGAGCGGGAGCGACGGCTTGTGCCGACGGGGTTGGAAGCTCCCGGCCAGGCGGAGGGCGGGTAGGCTCCACCAGTACCACTCCCACTCCCGCTTCCGCTGGCGTTGTGGATATTGTTGATGGATGCAGTGGTGCTGCCGCGGAGGGGCGAGGGTGCGTATGAAGTTGACGTCCGCGGACCTGGGGCGAGGTGGGAGAGCGAGCGACTTGTGGTAAGTCGGGAGGATGCTCGGGTCGAAGGGGTCGCAAGATTCGGAGCAGGCGATCGACCAATGGACGCAAACGCATCGCCCTGCTCCACCGCCGCCGCCGCCGCCGTCTTGCCATCTTTCGGCGTCTGTTGTTTCTTGCTCGGAGTCGTGCTGGCGCCGCCCCAACCTATACTGCCCAGTGCGCCGCGGAAGAGCGAGGCGAAGAGACCCGGTGTACCCGTGGACGCGGCGCCGTGGTCCCCCTCTGCCGGCGCTCGGGGAGAAGGGGTGGGACGTGCATAGGGCGATCCGCGCACGTTCGCTCCTGACGATTTCCCCCCTGGTGTCGAGGGTGAGGCGGCTAGGGAGGATGAGCTTGCGGAGGGGGTGACGTTCAAGGAGACGCGTGCTGCGCGAGTCCGGCGTTGGGGACCGCTGGATGGCAGACGAGCGTCCGAGTCGGGATCCATTTTTTTCTTCTGCTTCTCTGAGATGCGCGATCCACGCGGGTGGCAGTTCGTCGAAGGTATTTAGACGGAAAGGCGCGTACGACAAGATGTAGCAGGAAGGGGAAAGAGGGCCGAAGTTGAAGTGAGTGCCGTGCCGTGCGCGCGTGTGTAAGGTCGTCGTTCCCTTCGAACTGGGTGAGCCGTGAGCTGGCGTTCCAAATGATCCAGCTGGATTCAACTGACTTCCTGTGCGTCAGTCTCTCTCTCTCTCTCTCCCTCGCGCGCAGACTCGCTTGCTGCCTTCGTTCTTCGTTCTTCTTGCTGATGCTGGCCGTCAGAAGTCAGAAGTCAGCACGACGGGGGGGCTCGTTGCTCTTGCTCGCCGCCAGAAGCTTTCTCAAGCGAGAATTTCTTCCGGCCGAGAGGCGGACACACACAGGAAGACGCCTTGCTCAGCACGAAGGTAGGTACAAGGCTGTAAGGAGTAAGGACAGAGGGTGAGGCACGAAGTACAGTACAGATTCTCCCGAGGAGCTCAGGTGATAATGTCTGGTGCAGATCCGGATCCGGCCAGCGCCTTGCTCCGACACCGCAGCATCTTGCGCAATAAGCCCTCGCGGTCGACATCAACATCGACATCTTCGCCTGCTCCGTCCGCGGCGTGACTGCCACTCTGAACCTGTTCCTCGTCCGACCTGCGTGGTTCGACCACCGCAGAGGTGTTGCTAGAGGCACGCTTACGCTCTGCCATCCGAGCACGAAGGACCTCTTTCAACCTTGCCTCTTTGTCCGCATCGACTCCGCCATCCGTACCCTCCGCTTCAGCCTCTGGCTCTGATGGAAATCGCTGATTGTTGTTGTCGTCACGGAAGGAAGGGTCTTCCTGAGGAAGTCGCGTGGCGAGATGGGACTGAGCTAGGAGACGTTCTGCTTCGAGACGGTCGAGGAGCCTGGTTCGGAGATCTCTGACTTCTTCCTTGCGATCGACTGCTGAAGTGGGTGGTCTCACTTGCGGTTCTTCGGGTGGCGGAGAGAGCCGGTGCAGACTACGTGATTGATCGGGTTTTCGTATGCTCGCATGGTTGGGTGGCTGAGGCTGATTTCGAGAGGACGTGGCCACTCCGGAGAAGTCGTACTGAAGCCACTCGGACCGATCCCAGTGTTCGAGTCGTCGATAGGGACTCCTCAGCCAGCTTGCGAGCTCATGAGCGAAGAGCTCCGCCACGGTAGAAATTGAAGTCGGTGCCGATGCCGACGTTGATGATCCTTGAGGACACAGGAATTCGGCCAGCAAGCGGGTCATTGTTTCACTACGCAGGTCGAGCGTTTGTAGGAGGGAGAAGATGTACGTGGTGACAAACGAGAGCGAGGGTGTCTTGGACGACGTCTCTCGTCGTCGGCCCGGCTGAACATCATGCTGCTGAGGAGGCTCCGAGTCGAGTGCGTGGAGATGGGGGAAGAGCAGAAGTTCGCGTCGTAGGAAGGCAAGGGCCCGACTCTGCAAGACGGCGGGACTCCAATTCGAAACACCGACGGTGGGCGCGGTGGAATCGCCCCTACCGCTCCCAGACTCTGGTCGAAAGGCAGAAGGTGGCGGGAGAGGTTTCCAGCGAGTATGTCGATTCGAGGCGATGTGTTTGGAGAAGACGAGGTGGGTGTAGAGCCGTCTTCGAAAAGCGAGTGTCCGTTCGAGCGAGTCGTCCGGATCTTCTTCGTGCCGTTGCTGCTGTGAGCTGGGCGTCCTCCTCCCCCTCCCCCTCCTTCTCCATAATTCTGCAGAATTATAATGGTTGGGCGTGTAATATGGGAGGGAAGTGGCGGGGGGTCGTAGATAGTGCTTACTGGCATCGTCCTTGGCTCGAAGGTGATGGAGCACATATGGGCCGATGGGAGTCTTGCAGAGCGGACACGATGGCACACTACTACTGCTGGAAGCGTGACTAGGCCGAGGTAAGGTGGCCCATCCTACGATGCAGAGGAAGCAGTACTGAGAGTGTGAGCATGCTGGCAAGAGCGTCTGGTCGAGCGCGCGGTCGGTCAGGCAGATGATGCACAGCGTCGCACTTTGAGCATCGAGATCCTCCTCCTCCTCCTTCCCCTGGCGCTCAACAGCAGCACTGAGACGACGGCGCTTCGGATTCATGCCTGCTACGCGTCCTCAGAGCGCTCCTCCTCATCGCCTGACGCCTTGAATTCACGTCGTACTTGTAGATGCTGAGAACAGTGTGTGAACGGGCAGCCGCATGTGGAAGAACGGCGTGAGGACGGGAGTGAGAATCTTCCCCGATGGACTTCTGCGTCAGAGAAATGTCGAGTTCCGTGCAACTGCAACGTTGCGTGCACTGCTGCTGTGATCGAAGGAACGCACAGGCGCTGGAAAGAGCGAGCGATGAGCGATGAGCGCTTGGCACTCTGGCAGTGCTGATGCGCGGTGGAGGCTCAGCGCGGAGTCCAGCTCGATCGGTGTCCCACTCTCGCATCTCGCATCGCAGGCGGTACATATATAAGAAGCTGCTTGAGCGCTTGAGCTGGGACCCTTCTCCTCCCCTTCCATCCTTCCATCCTTCCAGCCTCCCCCTCCCTGACGACATCGTGAGCTGTGAACGCGCACTGTCCTTCAGACTCTCAAATAGTGACCCACTCGCTCCAAGGCAGCAGCCAACATGAGCAGCTGGTCAGAGAACAACCCAGTGCCCACCGTGAAGGAAAACCAAGAGGTCGAACAGCAACGCATCGACGCAGCAAGGATGAACAGGACCGAGCCAGCACGCAACGAGGCCGAGGAGGCCGGACCCAACACCAACCCCAACCCCGTCCTCGAGAAGCCGAAGCAGGACGTCCCCGCACGCAGCGGCGAGGGCCAGCTCTCCGAGGGCGCAAAGGAGAAGGAGCGTCTCAAGAACGCTGCCACAAGCTCACACGACAAGCCCGCACAGACCTTCCACGCCCAGGGAGCTCGCACCGTCCGGGACCCCATCACCGGCAGGGACGTCGTCATCTCCGACGCCTCCAAGGACACCGCCGTCGACCAGGCCAAGCTCGACCCCGCCAACACCGACGTGCCCGGCTTCAGCACCAACGTCCCCGACCAGGACGAGAAGACCAAGTCTGCCTCACAGTCGACTCTTTACACTACCCCGAACCCGGCACAGCCTACCAGTATCTTGCTCCAACGCTTCCCACCACCTATCGAGCCCCCGACCTTGAAGCGTCTCGATGGCATCTTCAACCAGCTCGCACAGGTCCTCTCCCTCGCCCTCGCCGCCGTTTGGTTCTTCACCGCCTTCGGTGCGGGCTGGTTCCGCTTCTTCCTCCGCACCTCACTCATTGCCGGTGTCGGTGTTGGAGGCTGGATCCTGACCCATCTCTCCTCCCGTAAGCTCGAGAAGGAGCTCCTTAGCGTTCGAATGGAGATGGAGCGTCAGCGTGGCGAGGAGAACTCGCCCCCGTACGGAGAGAGTGCAGAGTGGCTCAACGCTGCCATTGCATGCATCTGGAAGCAGTGCGTACTTCACTTCTTTTCTACCCTACTCTGCCAATTCATTTCCATCCCTAAATCACTCATAATGTCCTCTTCACGCTCCGCAGAATCGACCCAGCCATGTTCATCTCCATCGGGGACATGGTCGAGGACATCATGCAACAGTCCCTGCCCGGCTTCATCGACGCCGTCAAACTCAGCGACATCAGCCACGGAGACAACCCCTTCCGCTTCGTCGCCCTCCGCGGCCTGCCAGACATGCAAGGCGACAAGGAATACCCGCGCGAAGAGTGGATTCACCAGGGCAAGCCCGAAGAAGCGGCTGCGTCCAACCCCACTGCTACACCCGGCAACGTCGCCGCGGGAGCTGGCTCAGGATCTGACGCGACTCCCAACGAAGTTAAGCCTCTCTCGCCCGAGGACGACCAGGACGGCGATGGGATTGCCGACGAGGACGAGTCTGGCGACTTCCTCAACTACGAAGTCTCCTTCTCCTACTCCTCCCGTCCAGGAGCCGACCAGAAGACGCGTTCGAAGAACATCCATCTCCTGATCCAGTTCTTCATCGGTGCCTTCGACCTCTTCCGCTTCCCCGTCCCTATCTGGGCCCAAGTCGAGCACATATCCGGCACACTCAGGCTCCGTTGCCAGATTGTGCAGACGCCCCCGTACATTCGCAACTTGACTTTCACTCTTATGGGTGTTCCCCGGGTCGAGATCAGTGTTGTGCCCCTTGCCAAGGCGTTGCCTAATGTGCTGGACTTGCCCCTCATCAGTGGCTTCGTCCAGAGCAGCATTGCCGCCGCGTGCAACATGTACGTGGCGCCCAAGTCCATGGTACGTACTTTCCGTCCTCATACAACCCCACGCGTGACTGAATGCTCACTCAACTTCCGCATGCATGCTCTCCTTCATCCATGCAGACACTCAACCTGGGCCAGATGCTCTCTGGGGGTGGTGTCAAGAAGGACACGGACGCGGCTGGTGTGCTTGTGGTCCGCATCCTTCACGCCAAGGACCTCTCCGCTCAAGATGCCGGTGGCAAGAGTGACCCTTACATCGTCCTCAGTTTTGCCCGTTTCGGTCGACCTGTGAGTTATCCACGAGCTTGTAGTCGCTGTGTCCCTCTGCCCGTTCTGACCCATCCAACCTCGCATTCAATTAGCTGTACTCCTCCCGCATAATCTTCGAAGACCTCAACCCGGTCTGGATGGAGGAAGCCTACCTGCTCGTCCACAAAGACGACATCCGCTCCGACGAGCAGCTCTCCGTCCAACTCTGGGACTCCGACAAGCGTACCGCCGATGACATCCAGGGCCGCGTCACCGAGCCCCTGAAGGAGCTCATGAAGCACCCGAACAAGATGATCCGCCGCACCGACAACCTCAAGGGGTTCGAAGAGGCCGACGAGATGAAGGGAACGCTTACCTGGGAGGTCGGCTACTTTGAGAAGGCGCTGTTGAACCGGGAGTTGACGAGGAAGCCGCCGCCGACGGCGGAGGAGGCTGCTAAGAAGAAGAAGGAGGACGAGAATGTCGCTGAGCGGGAGTCGAATGCTGTCAAGGAGCAGGAGGCGAGGGATGCTGAGGCGCTGAAGGCCCCTATGGACTCTGCTGAGGAGGCGGACGCGTTGACGACGCCTCCGGACCCACGTTGGCGTTCGGGTATCTTCAGTGAGCCCGAAAACACGTTCCTATCTGAGTTTGCCTTTTGTGTTCTGACCAACTCTCATCCCCCTCTGCAGGTCTGACCATCGACCACCTCTCCGGCCTGGAGCGCCGTCAGCTGTTCGAGAAGGGAGCCATGGGCAAGGAGCGCGAAGGTGCGGCCGGCCAAGACGTCGACAAGGAGGCGGAAACGGAGAGCGAGCTTCCGAACAGCTACTGCGAAGTCGTGCTGAACAGCCAGATCGTGTACCGCACCCGTGTCAAGATGCTGAACAACATGCCCTTCTTCGCCGCCGGGTCCGAGTTCTTCGTCCGGGACTGGCAGGACGCGGAGGTGCAGATTGTGGTGCGGGACGCGAAGACAAGGGAGCACGATGCTGTGCTGGGCATCATAAACCTCAAGCTGAGCGAGCTGTTCAGCGAGAGCTCGGTCCGGCAGGGCTCGTACAGCCTCTCCGACGGCATCGGCTACGGCAAAGTCTACATCCAAGCCGTCTTCAAGGCGGTCAAGCTCGAGCTGCCGCGGGAACGACTCGGCTGGGAGACCTGCACAGTCGAGTTGCTCTCCTCCCTCAAGGTCGAAGGTGTGGATGAGGAGTGGACGAAGAAGTTGGGTGGGAAGAAGATCACTATTAGTACGGGTGATCAGACGGAGAAGGTGGAGAGTGCGGCGAAACAGGAGGCGAAGGCGGAGGCGGGTGAGGTTGAGGAGCCGTTCTTGAGGCTGCCTTGCTATGAGCGGTACTCGACCAACTTGACTTTCGAGATTGGGAAGTCGCTCAGCATAGGTCCGTTGGGAGGTTCGCCTGAGGCGATTGCTGTGCTTTCGTTGTCGGACGTTGTGGATGATGAGGTGAGTTTTGGTTGGTGCCATAGAGAGAGGTTCTGATTACTTATGCATCGTTCTCCCTTCTCTTTCACCCCAGGTCAAGGACATCCGGATTCCGATCCTGGCTGGTGACGATCTGGGCACTCTGGCGCGTAACTACATCAACGAGACGACGGCGGAGACTCACAAGTACGAGATTGTGGGATACTTGACCTTCAAGGTGAGTAATGCCGTGCTCTCTCCCAACCCAAAACTCGCCGCTTCCCCTGTGAAATACTCATGGCCCTATATGCTCTCCCCTTTCCTGCCTATAGCTGCGCTGCGAAGCCGGCCTCTCCGACGACCACTCCGACCTCGCCGAGCAAAGCGGAAAAGAACGGCACGAGTTCGAAGTCTACAACCGTCTAGAGGGCATGCCCGCGCGTGCGGAGGCGAACGCCAAGGCGGATGACGATGGCGTTGTTGATTCCGGGGAGAAGAAGGAGATCAAGGACGCGAAGAAGGAGGCGTTGCATGCTCGTCATCGTGGGGCGTATGGGTATACGAGTGTGAGGCAGGGACGGTGGGCGCTTGATAATCTCAAGTATAAGGCGAAGAAGGTGACGAATGCGATGCAGGGGAAGAAGGGCCGCGATCAGACGGTTGCGAGCGAGGCCTGAGCTCACGATCCGCCGCGCACTCAAGAATCAAGATCGACCCTTTCATTCAACAACAACGTGTACATACATACAAGAGCAACATCATCAAAGAACAACCCACACACAAAAGGTCGGCATGTCGAATCACAGTCAAGAACATCATCGGTCTGTCGTGTACCTCAGATTCCACATCACTCACTCTTTCCCTGTTCGGATTCGCCTCGTTCCCTCTCTCCTGTCCGAGCGTTTCTTCCGTAGCTTCGTTCTTTTCTTCGCATCACCAATCAATTCCAAGTTTCGACCAATTCACTCGTTCTCCCTCTGCTGCTCTCGTCAACCTGTGTTCCTTGCTGTCCCGCCGTCCTCCCCGTGGCCCGTGCGTTGCTGGTTCCCACGTGGACGAGACGCGCTCGGAGCGCGACGCGACGCGTTTCTTGGAAATCTGGAGACGCGTTTTCCTGTCAGAGACGAGCACCGGGACCAGCACCACCACCACCACACACCCAAAGTCACAAGCACAACACAGGCAAGGATGAGCACAGAACCGACAACTGCGCGCGGCTTCTACGACCAGGGCCTGCGTCTCGCTGCCCTCAGGAAACACGCAGACGCTGCGGATGCCTTCTCCCAGTGTCTCGAGCTCTTGCGCGAGGAGCTTGCGCCGCAGGATGGGGCCGCGAAGGAGGGGGAGGATCAGCAGCAGCAGGTTGAAGACGACCCCAAGTTGGCGCCTGTGCTGCATAAGTACGGACGCGAGTTGCTCAATAACGCCATTGCGAACGCGTTTACTGTCGCCGGGAAAGGAGGAGCGGGCAAGGCGTCGCTCCCGAGCAAGGTCACTCTTCCCAGTACAGCCTCGGACGGTGCACCTGCTGCTGCCGCTGCTGCTGGCTCTTCCAACGGTGCAGCGGCGAGCTCCTCCTCCTCCTCTGCCGCTCCCGCTCCCGCTGGAGCACAAGGCAAACTGATCAGCTTCAGCGGGGACGACGCGCAGTACGACGAAGACGACGAGGATGATGACGACGAGGACGACGGCGATAAGGACGGTGAAGACGAGGACGACATGGAAACCGCCTTCGCAGCCCTCGACGTCGCCCGACAACTGTACGAACACATCCTATCCTCCTCCCCCCCAAACAACGCCTCCCTGCAGACCTTCGACGGCTCCACGCTCACCTCCCCCGAGCTCGCCAACCAACTCGCCAACGTCCTCGCCGACCTCGGCGAGCTGCACCTCGAATCGGAGACCTTCACCCAAGCGGCTGAGGCCTTCCAAGCCGCGCTGGACGTGCTTATACCTGTGGTGGATCCCGCGTCGTTCTCGCGCCGGTTGGCGGAGGCGCATTTTCAGCTGGGTTTGGCGTTGGAGTATCATCCGGAGGGGGGGAAGAAGGAGGGGGCGTTGGAGCATTTGACAGTCACGAGGGCGCTTTTGGTCGAAAGGAGGGGGGCGGTTGTAGAGCGGCGGGATACTGTGTCTGAGAAGGAGACGGAGATGGCGAATGTTGCGGGGGAGGTGCCGAACGGAGAAAGCGCGAATGGGAAAGGGAAGGGGAAGGGGAAAGCTGTGGAGACGGCGCTGTTGGCTGAGGACGACGTGCGTGGGTTGAGCAAGGAACGAGCTACGCGTGAGCTTGGCGAGATTGATGAGCTTATTAAAGATATCGACTCCAAGGTGAGTTCCCCTTCCTACCATCTCCCCTCCACTCCATTCCCCTCGTCTCCCGGACACTCTAACGTCTCTCGGCTCGTTTCTCCAGATTGAAGAACTCCAAGGTAGCGTGGCGAACGGCGGCGCGAATGACAACCCGGCGAAAGACGCGGTGCGGCAGGCGATCGACGAGGCCTTCCACGGCGGCGCCAGCAAAACCGACTCGATCAACCCATTCTCTGGAAAACCCTCCGCTCCATCAGCACCGGCGAACGACCTCACCACGCTCGTCAAGAAGAAGAAGAAACCCGCTGCGGCAGCGGCGGACGAGGCGTCAAAATCAGCGATCACCTCGGCAGCTGGGAAGCGTAAGGCTGATGGTGTTGAGGCTGGGTCGGATGGGGCTGCTCAGGCTGGGCTGGGCTCGGAGGAGTCGAGCGTGAAGCGGGCGCGGGTGGAGAGTGCGCTACCTGGCGAGGAGTGAAAGGGGGGCCCCCCTTCTCCCTGTTCACCGACCTTTGTAGATTCCTCACCTCAGGGCTCCCTTGGCCAATTCGACGGATCCCTTTCTGCTTTGAAATAAGGTCCCAATGCTCCGGGCGCTATATACACTTCAGCACTGTCGAGGAAAGGGTACAGACAGTTTCCCCATCTGCAAAGCGTCACGCTCACAAGTGACTCCAAACAAGTGTGATGAATGATGAAGGGAAGTTGCAAGTGACACAAATACAGTACACGAGGGGGGATCGAAGTGACGGGTTGAAGAATGCGGGAGAGGGGGAGGGTCGATCCTTGCTGCCCTCAGGTATCCACGCCGCCGGTGATGTCTGTAGGGGACGCAAGAGAGAACCGCAAGTTCAGTTGTCGAAAAGGGGGGTGAGGCATTTTGAGAGGGAAGGTAGGGTGACATACAATCTGCGCCCTCGGCTGCCTTGTATTCTGTGTGGAAGAGGGAAGGGGATCGTTCGTCAGTTGTATCCAGTACGAGTTCTGCTGAGGAAAGGAAGGACGTACCTGCCATGACCTCTGCGACCGTTTCTCTTGCGTCGTCGCTGCCGTGCATTGAACGGGGGATGGAAATCAGTAGGCTGCCTTGGGGCAGAGCAGACAGGAGTAAACACTCACAACTCGCTGAGATCATTGGCAAACATGCTCTCGCGCTTGTACATCTCCACAAACGCATTCCGCTTCTTGAGCCGATCGAACTGGTCCAGCGTCCGTTTGAAGAGACTGGCCATGCCCGTGTGATTGGCCAGCATGAGTCCGCTGACCCGATGGCTCACAGGCGAGTACGGCGACCTCCTCGTCAACGCGACCTGGATACTCGCCGGCCCCCACGGAATAAAATTGGCCAACTGTCTCTCCCTGATCCGCAACAGACTCTTATGCACGTCCCTCGGGTCGATATCATCCCCCTGGATGACGTTCAAGATGGAGATGTAGCATGCGTTCTTCGACGCGTTTTGGGAGAAGGAGACCATGCGGTTCTTGGGCTGGAGGAGGCGGCGCATTACGTCGAGGACGGAGGTCTTCATTGTTGATTTGCCGCGCTCGATGGTGTCGGAGGTGAAGGGGGTGTAGGAGGTCATGAGGAAGTGGGCGCGTGGGGTGGGGACGAGGGAGGCAATCATGCCGACCTGTTTGAGGGAAAAGCGCGCGTGTAAGTTCAAAGCGGAGAAAAAGGGAAGGAGAGGGCGGGGGGAAAACTGACGAGATCATTGTTCATGTAGCCTGGATACCGTAATGTCATGGTAGAAGCGCCCATGACGGTGCTGACGAGTTGATTTGTTTGACTGTAGCTGGTACCCTGTACATGCAGCCGATCCGCCGCGATTCTCCCTAGCGCACCATTATCGAGGACGACGACGCTGTCGGCGTTGTTGATGAGCCGTTTGAGGGCCAGAACCGAGTTGTAGGGCTGTACGACGACGTCTGATGTTTCCTCGGAGTGTGGGAAGACGGAGTAGGTCTGGATGAGTTTTTTCGGGTAGGCGTCGTTGAGGCGTTCGAGCAGAAAGGAGCCTAGACCGGAGCCGGTGCCGCCTGCGATGGAGTGTAGCAGCATGAATCCCTGACAAGGTTGGGAGGAGTGTGTGTGAATGATGGACCGCGCACATGCGCGCATTCCAGATGGAGGGAAAGGGGGAGCAACTCACCTCTAGGGAATCGCTGCCGTCTGCCTCTCTCTCGATGATCTCGATGAGCTCGTCTGCAATCTTCTCGCCCGCCGCATATCCGGCCGCCCAGTTGTTGCCCGCGCCACCTCCCGTCTTGGAGGTGTAGATATTCTCCGGGTTGTAGAGATTCTTATAGGGCCCGGACAGGATGCTGTTGATCACCCTGGGCTCGAGGTCGACGAGGATGGCGCGGGGCACATAGTGGTCGTCGTCGGCCTGGTAGAAGAAGACGTCCTTGCGGTCGCCGGCGGAGGCGGAGTCGGAGGCGAAGTCCTCGAGGGTGCCGTCCTTTGCGATGCCGTGGTCGCGGCAGAGATGTTCCCAGAACTGCGCGCCGACCTGGTTCCCGCACTGCCCTGCGTGGATCGTGATCAGCTCGCGCGGCATCGTGTCGTGTTGTGGAAGTGAGCACTGAGGCCTGAGGAGCTGGTGAAGGTGAAAGTGAAGGTGATGCGCGCGTCGGGTGCGTGTTGCTTCCGAAAAACGCGTCGCGTGGGTGCGCGTGTTGGCTTGACCACGTGACCGACGCGATCCACTCCGCTGGGCCCCCGCTCTGATTCAAGCTCGCGTTTCACCGGCAGTGAGCTGTGAGATGTGGGACGCCGTTGTTCCACTCGTCAGACCACTAGGCCCGGGAGTCTGTGACCACTAAGCCCCGAAGCGACTAGTGTTGCGCGCTGCTTCAGTAATAATTAATTCTCTCTGTTCCGCAACTTCCCAATCTTCGCTCGTTCGCTTCTGCATCTACTGGGAGGTTCGGGGACTGGAGGCTGGAGGCTGGAGAGCGTAAACACACGGACGAGAGGAGAGCATGCGCGCGCACGAGCAAGTGAAGCTACGAGAGTGGAACCTAGAAGCGCAGAGAGTGAGAGCAAGGTTTGACCGACAAAGTGGAAATAAGATAGCTGGAGACTCCCATATTGAGACTCCGTGCGTGTGCATGGGTGAGTCTGACGTGCCCACCCCACAAGGGAAAGCGACAGCTCACCCACACGCGCACCTGGCTCGGCATCCTATGTACATATGTATGTATGCTGCCCTTCGCATCTCTCCTTCCCCCTGTCACCTGTTCCGCTCCTTGCTATCTTATCCCACTTCCCACTCGCCTGTTCCCATCCTCGCCCCCGACCACCACCTCTGTCGCCCCCACGCTCGCCCGCAGGATCGAGACTCGTAAGCCAGCGGACATCCATACACGGCGGACGAGCATTGAGCAAAGTGCCCCGACGCAGGAACAAGGAAAAAGAAGAGGAGGTATGTGCGCATTCCCCATATGAACTCGCTGTCTCGAAGAGCAAAGGAAATGCGTATCTCTAAATGAATCTCATTAATTCGCTCTCTCTTTCTGTCTTCCCTTTCGACAGCCGCACTGGCGCTCTGACGAAAGACGCGCATAAGGACGAGCACACGGTCCCTACCCCGGCTTCTCCAACCATAACCTCGGTCACGGCCGAGCAAGACAGTGTCCAGGTGGAGGGGCGAACGGCTTCTGTCCTCACACTTTTCATCTGATATCTGCGGCGCCTCGCTCTCTGACGACAGTGCATATCAACAAGGCCCTGCGCTTTCCTCACCCACTTCCCAAACGTCGTTTCACATCCATCAGTCCACTCCAGCAGCCAGCTCAGCCAAGTCGAGGACAGCCGTCTTCCACGACCACGATCAACACCGGCCTGACTGGAAAGAACATCGCCCCTCAAACCAGCATTCAGTCCACACCCAGCGCAATCTCCCAAGATGCTTCGTCGCGGCAACAAGCAACGCAAGGACAGCGAGCCCATGCCCATTACCGGCGCCGCTCAACAGCAACTACAACAGCAACATCAACAACAGCAGCAGCAGCAGCAGCATGGCTTTAATGCCGCTGGTGCGTCCGACAGCAGACGGCCCACATCCCCATACAGCCAGAACCCCGCCATGACCGGAGCATCCGCCAGTCTGTCCTTCCTGCCTCAGCATCAGCACCACCAGTCCCAATCCAGCGGAAGAGGGCCAGGGCCGAATGCGTATCATCAGCAACAACAGCAGGAAGGTGCCTATGCATACAGCCAGCAAGGAGGCATCCCTCAAAGACCCCTTCCCGCACTCTCCCAACAGCAGGCATCCCATCTCTACCAACAGCCAAAGCCGCCGGCCTCAGCATACAGCAGGACGAACTCGAGCTTGGACTCGTACTCGTTCGCATCTTCTAACACCCAGAATAGCCAGGGCTTTCAACAGCCTCCTCCCCCTCCGCCGGTCTCGCCCATCCCAGGTTCGGGCCCAAGCTCCAGCATGGGTCGATCGCAGTCTGCGCTCAACTTCTTTATCAGCAAAGCCAAGGGTACTTTCTCCTCCTCTTCATCCACATCCGCGGCGGCGGCGTCGGCTGCGGGACAGAATTCTCAGAACTCATTGATGTCGCCCCTCGCAAGCAACCAAGGCATGATCTCCTCCACTTCTCTCTCGTCTTTGATATCTCATCCAGAGAATGGTGCTGGTAAGTAATCACCCATTTGGCATTCCTCCTCATCGCGTGGCATATAGGCTGACCAATTTTCTCCACATGCTCTTTGTACGGCGTTGTTCTCAGCAGGGACGAGCAATCAAAGCGGACGGTACCCTTCCAATGCGCGAAGTCCGGCTCAATCATCCATTGGCGGCATCGCCGGTATCAACCTCGTCGAAGAACCGGTCAGTTCTCCAACGAAGCGCAACTTCTTCGGAATGAACCGCGACCGCAAAGCAAGCAATGCCTCCCTAAGCAAGATGGCAGCAGGAGCAGCGGGCGCCAGTGGATATTCCCAGCCTGGCCGTTCAGGCACCCCGGGACCGGGTCCTCGATCGGGAACGCCAGGCCCTGGAAACAACACAAGTCCAAGCTTACCCTATGGCTCGTTCAGCAAGAGTCAGTCAGATCTGCTGTCCATGTCATCCGGCGCCGGGAACAATGCCCGTCCAGACCTCGCAGGTTCTCCCGGCCGGAAACTGTCCTTCGACAACCGCGCCAATCGCCAAGGTACGGCACCTTCGCCTCTCACGCAGCCCTCCCAGCTGCCTCCCTTCCCAGGCGGACAGGGAGAGGACGGCTCGACTCCACCGGGATCGTCGTCGCGCTACCTCCGCAGCCCAACTTCGAGCACGGGCCAGAGCGCTTTCTCCCGCAGTGCCGACGACTTGAGCCAGTTGAGCTCCGCTGGCGGTGGACAGCATCATGCGCACTTCCACGCCCTCGGAAGTGGGGCGGCCAAGGCGCACTACCAGCATCAGCTTGGCCAGCTGCCCCCGCCTCCGCCGATCCCGCACGATCAGATGGGCAGCGGCGGGCCCGGGAGTGCAGGTAGCTCGAGCCAGTCGCCTACTCTGAAAGGCGCGCGACAACGGGGCTTTGGGATCGGGGTTGCTTCGCCTGTGCTTAAAGGCGAGCGTAAGTTTACTGGCGGCGGTGGCAGTAACGGCACGGGTGGGGGGATCAGCAACGACTCGATGATGTCGAGTGCGATGTCGCCGCTCCCTGGGCCCATGCTTGACAATGGCGGAGGCGGGATCCCGCGTTCGATGCCGAGTGTGGCAGGTGGGACACAGCCGCGCCAACGCGAATTCTCAGCGCCGCAGCCGGCATTTGTCCATCCGTCGACGTCGACGCCCCCACAGGGCTTTGCCGCCTTTGGCCACGGGCGCTCGGAGTCGATTCCCTTGTCGGCCTCGTCCACTACGAGCGGAGGATTTGCGGGTGCGACGCCGGCGAGTCCACTGGGCCAGGGTGCTGTTGCTTCTTCCTCTGCCGGAGGTGGGGGGATCACGGGTCTGTTCCATGCCGCCGTTGGTGTCGCGAGTGGCGGGCGGGCGGGCCTGGGCGGGATCGTTGGTAGTGGGAGTGGTGCAGGTGGCAGTAATGCGGGAACAGGGAGCGTATCCGCCTCTCAGTCCGTCGATTCCAACCTGCTCCTCTCCCCCGGCCCGGACGCGAAACATGCGCGGCGACCGAGCAAGTTGTTGTTTGGCAATTTGGCCGGAGGAGGTGGAGGTACGTCGAAACAGCCGGATAGCGCTGGAGGTGGCGGTGCGCGCGGTGGGTATAGACCTACTTCGGGGGATGATGCGGCGCGTCGGGCTGCCGCTGCGGGCACCCTTGTGCCATCTTCGTCCGTGCCACCCCCACCATTACCCGCCGGAACGACCTTCCAGGGTTTCCTACTCCGGAACGCCAACATCAGTCTATCGCTGCAACAGCTGTCGGAGGGATCAGGGGGCACGCCCGGGCTGATCGAAGGAGGTGCATTCGGCAGCAGCAGCAGCAGCAAGAGCAGAGAGAAGGAGAAGGATATCAGCCGGGGTTGGAAACCGTACCGGGTCGTGCTTACCAACGACGGTAAGATGGTATTCTTCAAGCCACCGGCGTCGATGGCGGACGAGGTTCGCGCTGCGTTCCCTACGACGCTGGTTCGGTCGCCCACAGGGACCCTCGCCGGCCCAGCGGGAGGCGGGGCGGGACTTGGCTTTGGCCAGCTGCCGATCACCCTCGATGCAGACGTACTCAAGAAGGCCGGTCTGAGCTCGCAGAGTCTTGTGCAGAGTATGGGGACCGGCGGGAATGTGCCGCCACAGCAGCAGCATCACAACAATGGGCGTCCTGGGACGGCCCGGCTCGACGGGTCTGATCGCAGTGTACCGACCTTGGGCGGGTTCGCGATGACCGCGTCGGGAAGCGCGGGTGCCGGGCCTGGACCTGGCCCTTCGTCGGCAGGGATTGAAGACACGAGTCGGAGTCCGCCGGAGTGGCACCAGAGCGATAAGCACCATGAGCTCGTGCTCTCGAATGAGGAGAAGGCGCCGGCTCGGTGGGGTCAGCGGATCGTGCGCGGAAGTGTGGATGCGCTGGCGCATGAGCTCGTGTTTGCGACTCAGTTGATCGTTGCTGAGTCGCCTGCGGCTGATGCGCGGCTGCCTGGAAATGGCAGTGGTGCCGACGGCGGCGGCGGTGGTGGTGTCGGTCGTCTGCTCGGGCTGGGAGTGACGGCGCCTTCACCACGGCCACAAGTCTCGATGAGCGCGAATGAGAGGGATCGCGAGACGACTGCGTTCGTATGCGCGATGCTCCTCAACCTCCTCCGCTTCGGCCACCCAGTCCTCGCGTTGGCACAGGCGATCAACAAGTGGGCCGTCGTTGCGCTGACGTCTAAGGACCGATCCAACTTGCCTGCCCGGATCAGGGAGCGCTTGGCGACCAAGGCGGACCAGGCGGGCGCGTTCCATGATGAAGTTCGCGGGAGGGTCGTGCTCTTCTTGGAGGTGGTGCAGATTGACGATGCGCTCGTTGCTAATTCTGCCGTGCGGGAGGTGCTCGAGAAGCTGGCGACGCTTGCCTCGACGTCCGAGAAGCCGTTCCAGCTCTCGCTTGCGACCTTGTCGGATCAGCAGTCGGTCGTCTTGACGGACTGGGTGAACAGGTTGGCTGAGAAGGGACCGAGTAGCCCGCAGAGACGCGCCGAGTTGACTGCTCTTGTGCAGACGCGGTTCAGCGGACAGGTCCTCCTTGGCCTCAGTCAGTTCGAGGTCGCACAGCAGATCAGCCTCTTCCACCGCGACCGTCTGCGCTACCTCGTCACTCCGCGCCTGACACTTTCCAAGTTGACGGTCACGGGTGAAGCTCACGCGACGCAGCAGCAAGCTCGTGCCCTGTTCAGCTTTGACTCTCTTATGCCGCACTACCTCACCCGGCTCGTTCTGGATCAGCTGCTGCCCACAGGCACTACCGGTTTGGCGGATGGGATAAACAAGAGATTGGCAGGTCCTCACAACGCGCCTGCGACGGTCCCTCCCGCCCAAGCGGCCAAGCAGCGCGCTGCGCTCATCCGACAATGGATCGCGATTGGTATCCATCTCCACCGCCTGGGCGACTACGCAGGCTGGGTGGCCATTTGCGCGGCGCTGTGCTCGCGTGCTGTGGCTCGTCTTGAGGCGACGTGGCGCTACGTGGCGGACAAGGATCGGGAGTTGATCGGTCAGACGTGGGCGCCTAGGTTGGCTAAGCTGGGTTGGGCCGAGGGTATCCGGGGTCGGATCGATGCTCTTTTGGCCGACTCGGAGGATACAGACCCGAGAGTGCGGAGAGGGCGCCAAAGTTCGATTCCGTACTTTGGCGACGCATGTGTGGCGATTCGTCGATTGCCTGCGGCTCCTCCTGGCTCGGGCCAGCTGATCGTGGCGGAGAATCTAGACGCGGCGGAACGCGTCTTTGGACTCGTGTTCGACAATCAACAGCGCGATGCTGCTCTGTCTGCCTTGGTGAACACGGGCCTGGCGACGGACTCGCCCGAGTTTGCACCCATTACGGAGTATCAGGCTACCCTGCAGGCGCTAGCGGGTGCACGGACGGACACGGACGTCGCGCGGTATCTTAACCATTCCTTACACGCCGAGCCCAAGACGCTCGGTGCGCACGAGCCGTACTGGCGTCAGCCCCGTTCCGCACGCGCCACAACCAACGCGATGGTACCACTGCTCTTCCCGCAGCCCTTGCCGCACCTGTCTCTCGTCGATCGGGCGGGCCTGCTTGCGGGTGTCACTGAGCCGTCGCGACCGAGCGCGGCACTGCTTGACCCTGAGAGGACCATCACGGCGCGCTCGCCGGGCCATCGGCCCGCACTGAGTGGATCGCCCCTCTCGCGCTCCTTGACATTCCCGACCTCCCAGCCGGCGCGCAACACCCGCACCTTTGCCTTCAACCGGATACCGGAGTGGTCTTCGTTGAGCGGCAACGCGGCGGGCAATGGAGATGAGCACGTGTTAAATATTGGGCCGGATCTCGTGTTGCGGACGGTGGGCGAGGTGGCGCCGTCGGCCCCATCATCGCCGCGCGCTAGCAAACGCTTCTCACAGGACATGAGCCGACAGACCCGGCCGCTGTCGCAAGTCTCGAAGCGATCAAGTCTTCCCGCTTCGAACCGAAACTCTGTTGTTGACGCAGCTGCCACTTTGGAGGTCACTCTGAAGGCTGGCAGCCTGGAGAAGATTAGTGAGTTTGGAGACTATACAGGGGGCGCAGAAAGTTGGCAAATTCACTGACGACTAATTGTTTCTTTTTGCAGCTGATATCATGGTGATGGGCGTTGACCACATCACGACCAGCCTTCCTGACGACAACGGTGAAGTCCCCCTGTCATCGTCGAGGAAAGCGCATCTGTCCATGGATTTGCACTCGTTCCGACTCGCCTTCTTAGGCACGTTCCGAACCCTTTGCACGCCCAACGTCATGTTGCGGATGCTCGTCAAGCGATTCGTGTCGGCCGAAGCTGCAGGGGCCGAGTACGCCATGCCAATCCCCACTTGGAAAGAGCCATTCTTCCCTACTTGGCAACCGCCGTCGGTTGCGGCGCACGCGGATCATCCGATCGATTGGGACATGGTCACCACCATCCGGGCTGGCGTGCTTGCAACACTCCAGACTTGGTTTGAGCGGTTCGCGCAGGACTTTGCGGAAGATCGGGACTTGTATGAGGAGATCAATGCCTTCTTCGCCCATACGCCTCAGACTCTCACAGCCGCCGGGGCGAGCGCTAGTGTCTCCAACGGTCGAGCCACTCCCGACGAGTCCACTGAGTCTCCCATCGCGGTTTCTGCAAGCAAGATTGCAGAGCAATTGGCAGTGGTGGAGCAAGTTTTCCGACTGCGAGTGATGACTCCCAACACGGTGAACGTACTCTCAGATGAGCAGTCACCGTCTGCGCTCACGGACCTACTAGCACTTGGCCCTAGCAGCGTCGAGATCGACATCGACACCGTCTCGCCCGGAGATCTTGTCAACTATCTCGAGTGCATCGCGGCATCCTTTTTCTATAAAGTCTACGAGCGCGACTTGCTCGTGACAGCCGAGTTGTTCGAGATGCAAGCATCCAGCCTGCTGGGCTGGTTCCCGAACAAACAGCAGACGGGACGAAGCGCTGGCGACGGGCAAGAGCCGTGGTCGCTCAGTCTGTACAAGTTGCTGGAGGTACTCGTTCAGGCGTCGGAAATGGGCGAACAGGTGTCTTTGTTGCAGCGCTTGCCACCGGCTGTCCGGGATGTTTTGGCGGTTCATCAGCTGATTAAGGGCTGGTTGGCCATTCACATGTAAGTCCTGGCGTGTTCCCTCGCTCCATCCTTGGTCTGTCGTTACCGCAAAATCCTCACCTTCACTTCTGCTTCTATTTCAGCATCGAGATCAAGATTGGTGTCCAGAAAAGGCAAGAACGATTGGAACGCATGCTCGACGCCGTTTGGATTTGCCGAGCCCGGATGGTCCGTGCACGAGCAGGATCTCAAACTACCATCGACGCTCAGTCGCCCTTGAAAGATTCGACCGTGGCTTCCTTCGTTGAAAGTGCGCTCGTCGGTGCTCTCACCACTCCGGAGAGTCGTCTTTTCGTCCGCGCATGGCAAGGCGTAGCTATGGCTCGTCACGCCTCTGGTGAATACATCAAGGATCTAATCCCTGCCGTCTCTACGGTCTCCAGTCTCGAGGGCGCTTCAGTCCATCCGTCTATCCCGGACCTCGGCTGGGTGTTGCAAAGCTTGGCAGAAGCTGCCTCACGCGACTTCCCTGAAACGGAAACTGCTGCTCAACTCATCAACTTTGACAAGCAGCGGCTGGTTTGGAACTTGGTCCAGTCGTCTCTCCGATCGCGACTTTTCCTGGTCGACTCGAGCCTCACTGAAATGGCCAGTCTCAGGCTTCGCAACGTACAGGCAACGCTTTGCAATGCCGTCTGGGATCCGCGCCTGTTCAAAGAAGATGCAGCACATGAGGCAGGCCTTTCGTCTCCCGCCATCATTCCGCAACTCAAAGGTCGTCCTCTCCGGCCGCTGAACGGTCTGAGCTTAGACGAGCAGGCCAAGAGCCGTCGTCAACGACAGGCTCTGGAGACTTTGACGGCGCTCAAGAACAACAATTCTGCAACGCGTCCACAGTCGCCCCAGGTCCAATACCGAGCGTCCACGCCCCTGCTGTCCGTTACACCGTCCAGCTCACTGCCGACTACCTCACAAGGGCAAATGCAAGCAGAAAAGAAGACTCGTCGCATGACTGCCATCTTCCGCGGAGCCGTTCGCCTTACGGAGAAGCCGGAGCGTGTCGAGGTCCCAAATCGCTCGCTCAACGAGCTGATGGGCCTGACGCCACTTCAGAAAGCATCGTATTCCGCAGGTTGTGGCGGTGCTCAAGTGGCGGTCTGGCACAACTCTCAACGCAGCTTCGTGTTCCATCTGACGTCACAAGAGGGAGCAAAGTATCTATTGCAAGCCCCTACTGCCGTTGACTTATCGGACTGGGTCGGCCGCATCGAGACATCTTCAAAGCTATTTGCACGGTCCAAAGTGGGCGAAAGTAAGGCAACGCGGTCTGTTTGTGAGTCTTTTCGGTGCAACTTTTTTCCATCGTCCCTGTCTTCTGACCTCTTTTCACTCGCCGACAGTCACTCCCCTTTGGGGTCCTAGCATCATTGAACTGGCCGAGAAGGAAGGTCGGGAGGTGCCGTTGGGTCTTGAGAGAATGCTGATGGAGATTGAAGCTCGAGGTGAGTACAGTACAACATGAGGCCCGCTTCGAACTTCATTCTGACTTAGACATTTCCGAAATCTTTCGCCACCTAGGCCTGCGAGAGCAAGGCATCTACCGCATTTCCGGTGCGAAAAGCGCGATCATGGCTTTGAAAGAAGCTTTCAACAAACAAGCGCCCGAGAGCGTCGAGTTGGCACAGGGTGACTTCAGCGATGTTCACACAATCGCAGGGGCTGTCAAGCAATGGTTCCGTGATCTACCGAATCCGCCAGTGCCCTTTTCGCACTACGATGCGTTGATTGAGGTAGAGAGCATCAAAGACACAGACGCACGCATGCATGCTCTGCGTGACCTCATCTGGGATCTTCCCAAAGCACACTTCGACGTGTTGCGCCGCATCATCGAGCACCTTGCGCGTGTCGTCGAGGAGGGTCAACACAACAAGATGTTCCAGCACAACATAGGACTCGTCTTTGGTGAGTGTCTGGACAATGTTGCAAATGTAGGATGATGCTTACTTAATTCTCTTTTTACTTCTTCTCAATGACAGCTACCTCGCTGTTGAACCCGCCTCCGGCCCCTGACAGTCTGACACGAAGCTTCGCGAATGTTGGCAAAGCCGCACATATCGTGTCGATCATCGTTACCGGGCACGAGTGGCTCTTCGAAGCTGAACCCGACCCTGAGCCGGAATTGGAGCCTGAGCCCGAAGCGGAAGCCGAACTCGAAACAGAGACGGGGGCTGTTGCTGCATCCGAAGACCCGTTGGACGGAGACGAGGCCGGCGTCGAAGAAGGAGAGGACACAGAGCTGCTGGACGATGTGGCCAGGACCAGCGCAGACCTAGACCACGATGGCGAAGAGGTTGAGAGCATGGATGATGAGGCGGACCAATCCAAAGACTCGCTCCAGATTCATTTACCGCCTCTCAACTTCACCCCGGCTGCTTCCGACAGCTCGCATGGTCTCGTCGCCATAGTCACCGGCGTGCAGGCGGATGAGGACGCTCCAGCTTCCGAAAGCCCCGTTTCGCCTGCTTCACTTTCCCAGAACCCGAACGGCCGTTCTGCCACCCTGGATCTTCTTGGCACATCTCCTTCAGGCACAATCAGACCTTCGTCCAGCACATCAAACCTCAACACGGGACTTCAATTGCTCTCATCGGATCACAACAAATCATCCGAGGCGCTCGCTGCCGACATCGAGGAGATGCTGGATGCTGGGCTTCAGCGCTTGCCGAGTCCGCAGGCCGAATCCTCCGTCACTGAGCCCAGCGTTGCCACCATGAGCACCGCCGAGTCTGAGGTCGAGCTGGTCAACGATGAGGCAAATGAGGCGAAACAGGCGAGGAGTAACGCCCGTGCGAGGAACGGATCGTCAACCGCCCCGGTGTCTCGCCGCCGTGTCGGCGCCAAGGAAGAGAGTGTCTACTTGGACGCCACCGACGCGTTAGAAGCGCTCGACTTTGCTGCTCTTGCTGCTCCGTCAAGTCCGCTAGGTTACCACGTTGTCACGGTCAATCCTAACCGACGCCCGAGCGAGGTCAAGATGGACGACATCGCACAAGCTGCTTCTGCTTCGACCGGCTCTGCCTCAGCGACCGGTCGACCTGAAGGTGTCTCCACGGCCGAAAGCGCATCTCCAGTCGGAGGGGGGAATGCGGCTGAGAAGGTCGCGACGAAGGAAGCGCAAGAACCTGCCAGCTCGGCTCTCGCTCAAACGGACACTTCTGCCGAAACCATCCCTGCGACTGCGTAATGGGTACATGATTCCATGCCAACAGAACTTCTATGCGACTCGATCAAAATCGACCGGCCCTCTTTCTTCCTGCCAGGCTCGCTCGCCGGGATCATTTGGCCCCGCGACTCACGAGCATTTCCGTTCTCTTCCAACGTTCTCTCTCCCTTTCCATGATACCACGGGTTCCCTTCAGCTCTTCTCTTCTCTCCTTTCCTTCCCTTTCCTCTTCTCTTCCCGTACTCCTTCGTTTCTCACTTTCCTCTACTTCACTCACTTGCCCTCTCCTTGTACTTTAAACAGACTGTTTGTTCACTCACTCACTACTCACTCATCTGATTGGGACAGCAAACCTCTGGACTCGCTCTCTCGTGCACGACGTCCAAGAGCGATCGGCTCTGAGAACTTTCCTGCAATTGGACACCCTTCTTGACACTTTGCAAGCGTTCTGATTGATGCATGATGCGTGATGGTGACAGTATCGAATCGTTGCGAGTGTCTATTGCCGCTCGCCTCAGTCGATCTCCCAGTCGTCCGGCGTGGCCTCCCGAGCGAACGCAGGCAGAAGCTCCATCCGCGGACTGGCCCGAGCGCTATTCGCCGCAGAGGTCGTCAACACGATCCGGCCCGACGACGAAGACGACGACGACGGCCCCCCAGCCTGATGATTGTTGTTCAAAGCAGACCCGCTCGCTGCGGGGCCCGGCCCACCCGCCGCTGAGCGCCGTACACCGGAATCCCAGACGCTCGAGGAGGCGTGGTTGGCAAGTCGGGACGCCTGCGTGCTGGCGGAACCGGAAGCGATGGCCGCCCAGCCTCCTAGCTTTTTGGCCGGCGCTCCCCCTCCCCCTCCCCCTCCTCCTCCCCCTGCAGTCGAACGAACCCCAGTTGAGGCCGGATGACCGTTGACAGCAGTGCCAGACGCGGTGTTCGACACCGACGGACCTGTATCCTCCTCTGTTCGAAGTACCGCTCCATCCCGGCCAACGACGCACAGAAGCGCCCGAGAAGCCAACCCCGTCCTTCCCAGCATCTCACGCAAAGCGGAGCGGATCCGGACAAGCGTGGCGGGCACGCCGCTGCTTCCGCCTCCTCCCTGTTGCTGCTGCTGCTCAAACGTCATGAGCACGTTCTCGTCGGTCACCCAGCGAAGCTCAAAGGTCACCGAATTCAGCAATCCAGCCGGCAGCGTCTCGAGATGCTCCCGCAACGACGCAGCGCTGTGTCCGAAAACAGACTCGAGCAGGATCGCGTTCAAGGGCAAGTTGCCCAATGCACTCGCGCCAGGGGCATTCTGCCTGTTCCGATCGATGGGGGCTGTGCTCAGCTTGGAGGAGGACGAAGCCGTCGTCGTCGTCGTCTGTTCCGCCAGCGCATTCGCCCACACCTCCGAAAGCAGCGGACTGGGAACTCGACTGCCCTGCAATCGTCGAATCGAGACACTCCGCTTCGGCTCCGAATCGACACTCTCGCTCGAGAGCTTGTACACCGCCGCAAGCTCGTGGGTGAACTTGCGATGCTCGCGCTTCGCAGCGGGCAATATCATGCCGTTCCGACTCGAGGTGACGAACTCGGTGAACGCGCGCTCGACTTCGTCCCCGAACGCTCGGTGGGTGGCGTAAAATTTGATCGTGTCCGCCTCGTACACAGCCGGGGCGCCCTTCTCCGCATAGTTGATACCCAACGCATCAGCCAGCTTCATGTTCCGCTGCGCAATAGCGCACGCATCATTGCACTTCAGCGCCCGTTCCCGACCCGCCGGATTCGACGTCGACGCGCCACACTTCGACTTCTGCTGAAGGTGGCCACAAGGACACTGAATCGTGATGATCGACTCGCACGGCTCCGCGTCCGGACACGCCGCAGGAGCATGGCAAGGCTTCGTACACGGATGGCCACACAGCTTCCGTGGCTTCGCGCACACCTGCGTGCAGGAGCCACAGTCACCAGGCGCACGGTGGCAGTGGCCCTCGCAACGATGGAAGCCACAGTGCATCAGGGCGCCGCAAGTCATGCCGCACCTCACCCGTTCCGTCAAGCGAGAACACGGGACAGCTTGGACGACGGATTTGCCGCAGTGGCACAGCCTTTCTGTGAGGAACACGCACGGAGGGCACGCCTCGCCTTCGTGACAGTTGTGCTGCACTTTGGGATGTCCACAAGTCGGCGGGGGTCGAGTGCAGGGGAAGTTGCATTGAATCACGGTACCGCACGCCACAGGCGGTTCGAGCACCGTTCGCCCGCAGAAGCAGATGAGCTCCTCGAACGAGGCTTGCAAGCAGCGCTGACACGGTCCGCGATGGCAGGTCATGGGACACGCATGCAAGCCGCACGTGAGCGGCTTCCCGCATGGAACGTTGCACTCGTGGAATCCGGCTGGATCTTGTGCAGCGAGCTCGTGTGGCGAAGGACGCTTCTTGCCTTTGGCTTTCGCTTGGAAGGAGAGCGGGCAGCATCGGCGATTGCAGACGTGTTTCCCGCAATTCCTAAGAGCTTTGCATAATGTCGAGCACAAGATTTCTTGACCACCTTCGCTCTCCTCACGCTGATGCTCGTAGCATTGTCGTGTCTGCTTGCTCTCGCCACATCGACACGGCGTTGTCATTAGCACCCTGCAGGGAGGGCATGGACCTGAACAGAAAAGAAGTTCAGCATCATTTCCGTCCATCAGAACATCATCGCAAAATGAACACTCACCGTGGTGGCAACTGGAGTCCGAGTCCAGGTGGCCGCATAGTTGAACCTTTTCGCACTTGCTGCCGCAGGTCGGAATGTCATCCTCACAGCTCGTCCGATCCGTCAGCGCCGTCTTGCCGCACGGGCATCTCTTGATGCGTTCCGGCGAGCGCGGGCACGGCGGTCGGTCGGTGGTATGACTGCTGCTCGAGCATGACTGTTCGTAGAAGTGCTTTCCGCAGTCGTATGGCTTTTGTTGTACGGTGTCGCAAGTCCAGAGACCGGTCCACTCGGTGTTGTCGTCGTCGCGGACGCATCGCTGCGCCGTACCCTCCGATCCGCAGACGAGGTCCTTCTCCTGCAGTCCACAGTAGCACTTTGCGTTGATGTGCTCGGCGCAAAAGGTGCAAGCTCCTGGGTGGCAAACGGCCGCGCAGGAATGGGTACCGCAGTTGAGCAATTTCCCACAAGCCTCACTGCACGAGATGCCGCGCTCGATCTGGACTGCTGCGGGAGCTTCGCTGGGGATCGACGCTACGCCTGGCTGGAGACCTGCACCGGCGGCGCGTGCGGACGGGTTAAGCTGGGAGCAGCGTATCGGGAGAACGTGTTTGCCGCAGTGACAGCGCTTCGAGACGGTCACAGCGCAGGGAGCACATGGGCCAGGATGGCATGGCTCCGCACAGCCGCCATGAGGACACGATCCTTTCCCGCAGCGTTGACCGCAGGAATGCGGGTTGAGTCCGCCACGTGCTTGTGGATCTTTGACGCGTGCGCACCAGCACCAGTATGCCTGGGGCACGTCTTCGCGCGCGAATTGGCAGCCTGGGCATCGCCAGGTACCACGACGAGCGCGGATTTCCGGGTCTTCTTGCATGGCAAGTTGTGCATTTGCCTGGTCGACACTGGTAGATGCCCACTTCTTGGTGCAGGACATGTGAAGAACAGTGTAGCACTGATCGCAAGACCAACACGGCTGGCGCGTGGTGAGGGTGTTGTAGCAGATTGCGCACTCGTATTGGCCTGAACCGAGCTCGGCGACCAAGCGGGAGCGCAGATCTGCATATTCACGGATTAGAGGTGGGACGGGAGCTGGCGCGACACCCTTGCCTTTCACATCGGCGCTGCCACGTTCCGTCGAATCCGCTTCGTCTGTGGTGATCTTGCCGCCGAAGTTCCGCTTTCGGGTGGAAATGGGGGCAACCGGTTCCGTACCTGGTTGTGCGCTCGCATCAGCGGAGGATGACGAGGTGGGATTCTCCTTAGCCTTTCCTCGACCCTGGCGCTGTCTCCCGCCGTTTGCGCCGGAGCTCCCAGGCGCATTATCGAGAGCTGGGTCTGTTTGGCCTTGGGCGTGGCCATCATTCGCTTTGCCACGAGCGGGCCGGCCTTGGCCCTGGCCCCGACCGCGCCCACCGTTGGCCGATCGATTTGATGCGCCTTGATTCCGATGCCCATTTTGCTGTGCAGCGGAATCCCCGTTCACCTCCGCCTGGGCTCCGCCACTTCTACCGCCCCCGCCTCCATTGCGTCCACCGCCACGAGCTTGGGCGCCTTGATGATCGGATTCAGCTGCGCCGGCGGCTGGAGCTTTGCCTCTGCGCCGACGGTCGCGCCCGCCCCCAGGTGCGCCGCCTGCGCCTCCTCCCTGTCGGTGCGAACCTGGCTCCCCGGAAGGGCCGGGACGGGTGGACGAGCGTGGGTTGGAGTTGGAGGTAGTGGCGGGCGGGGTGTCGTATGCGGCGGCGGTGCTGGGTGTCGGACGACTTTCGACCTGCGCTGCCGACATCAATGGAAGGACTCTTGCTTCGTGACTTTGTTCCTGCTTCTGTTAGGTTTACTTGCTGCTCTTCCTGTGTGTATGGGAATGCGAAGGTCGTGGTGGAAGCCAGCCAGCCAGGAGAGCGAGTGGCAGGCCGAAGACGTCAGTATTTATAGCAACCGGCCCGATCTGCAAAATCACGTGGCAAGTCCCGGATGACTCCGGTGATGTCCGCGTGCCGGTGTTTCTGTCCGGCTCTCCTTCCAGTCATCGCCACGTCAATGAAATTCAGAGGCATCCCTTGCTCCCTTCAAGTTCAACCAGTCAGAAACCAGAATTGGTGAGTGCCAATGACTCGACGATCTGTAGTCCTGGGCGAGGCTGACAGTGCTGCCTGGTCGTTCTGCGTCTTCCAGCTCCTTGTCGACGAGAAGCGAAGAAGTGAGCGTTGTGAGCATTTCACTTTCAGACCACACGATCCCGAGACAAGGCTCAACAATTGAATGTACTCATCCACAGAATATACTTGCTGAGCCAAAGGCAAGCCTGTGCGGACGTCTAAGAGCAAGGAGGAAGGAGACCTGCATTCGATCTTACTGGGAGAACGGTCGATTCGAAGGACTCAAGTTTCCAATTGCAAGAATATAATCGTCAAGAGACATCAGCCACAATGGATCTTCAAGGCATCCCCCCAATCACCAAGTTCTGGGCCGCCTCCGCCCTAGCCATCTCCCTGGCCGAGCACGTCCGACTAGTAGACACCTACCAACTCTTCTACGCGCCCCGCCTCGTCGGTCCACCCACCTGGCAATTCTGGCGTCCCCTAACCACCTTCCTCTGGTTCGGCAAGTTCGGCATCGACCTCGTCTTCCACCTCTTCTTCTTCATGCGGTACTCCCGCATGCTCGAGGAGACCAACTACATCAACCGGAAGGCGGACTATTTGTGTCTTTTGACCTTCTCCGCTGCCATTCTCCTCATCCTCGGCCCAGGGGTCTCCCTGCCCTTCTTGGCCAGTCCACTCGCATTCGTGCTGGTGTACGTCTGGAGTCGACGCAATCGCCACGTACGACTCAGTCTCTTCGGCATTCTCGTCGTCACAGCCCCGTATCTACCGTGGAGCCTGGTCGCCTGCTCTTGGCTGATCAACCAAGACTCACGTCTCATCATGGGCGACTTGCTCGGCATCTTTGTCGGTCACATCTGTGAGGTCTTCCTTCCCTTCCACACACTTCGTCATGGTCTGATTGCTGACCTTTCTCTCTTCTCTTCAGTCTACTTCTGGGACGATGTCTGGCCGAGAGAACACAAAAGCCATGGGCACAGTCTTCTGCGAGCGCCCGCTTGGCTGTGAGTACCCTCCCATCAGTCTCTATCGCTCTTCTTTGGCTTGCCACCATCCCTCTGACCCTACGCGATCGTCCATTCGCAGCGTCCGGCTCCTTGACGACCGGTGACATTTACCAGCTCCGTTCTGTGATAGAATCGCCTCCATCAAACCGCCACGTCACCTTCTTCCACATGTACCAATACTTCCCAGCAATAATGTCCGTCTCCATCATCCTTTCCATCGCACTGTTTGCGGCACAGCATGGGTACAAGCAGCAGGGGAAAGAAGGGGGCAGGACCATCTGCTGAGTGCAAAAGAGCACGCAGGGAGGAGCATCGATTTCAAGGTACAGGGCACAGAGGCCTCACAAGGCGAGGAGGATCAAACACATGAACCATACCACCGAAGAAAAGCAAAGATTGTTTGTATGGATGTCGAAACCAAAAAAGAGTGTGAAGAAGGGTGGTGACAAGAGGGAACGCAGGCAGGGAGAGTGATTTGTGTGCTCAAGAGCATAGGGATCAAAGAATTGGTCTATCTGCGCCGGGCATCTAGTTCGACTTGGACATCGCAAGCGTCCAGCAAGCCGACGCCTTGTGATTCTTGGCGAAGAGTTCCGGGTGATGCCTCTGGATCTCCCTTATGCCGGCCTCGGGACTCCCCGCAGCGGCGATGATCGAATTGATCTGGTCACACTCTCCGCTGTTGCTGTCGCTGTGGACCTTGCTGCTCGTTTGTACGAGACCGGGAGTCTTGATGCCGAGGCAGGTGGAGATCTTCGTGGCGAGCATCGGGGACAGTTCCTTGATGAGCTTAACACCGGACTCGGTATCCTTAGTAGCGGCGATGATAGAGCTGATCGTGTCACAGTCGTTGCCGTTACCTCCCTTGGGCTTGACGTGCTTGCCATTGTCGCTAGGTTCGCCGCGCTTGGAAAGACCGGGGATATTGGCACCGAGACAGACGTTGACCTTGGCGAGCAGCTCCGGGTGGTGTGCCTGAATGTCACTGATGCCTTTCACCTCACAGTTGCCGGCAGCAGCAATACTAGTATGGCAACACGGAAAGTGTGAGTGAGTATGCCATGCCTCAGATGAAAGGGCCATCCGTAGCCGTACTCACATCGACTTGATCTGGTCGCAGTCCTTGTCGCCACTGTGAGCAGCACCATCGATGCCATGGGCTCCGACGCGGCCATCGATATGGCCATCGATGCCGGTGCCAGTGGCGATACGGGGAAGGTTGATGCCGAGGCAGAGGTGGACATGGGCGTACATCCCCGGGTCCTCCTTCTTAATGAGGTTGACACCAGCCTCGAGGTCAGCGGCAGCCGAAATGCTGATCGAAATACAAGGAAATTTCTGAATGAGTGTGTGGCAGATCAGAAAGAGAAACATCCTCGATTGAACTCACATGGCATTGATGAAGTCGCAGGCGGCATCGGTGCTGTGACCAGCACTGGTGCCCCCAATTGAAGCAGCACTTTTTCCTGAGCCACTAGCTGAGGCACCGACCGAGGCAGCAACTGAGCCGCCCACCGAGGCACTGACAGAGCCACCGACCGAGGCATCGACTGAGCCACTACCGGAGACATTGCCGCCGACGCCGACGCCGACGCTGCCCTTGACGCCGACACCGACACCAAGTGTAAGCCCAGGAACGTTGGCAGTCAGGCAAGTGTTGACCTTGCCAAGCAGCTCCGGGTGGTGCGCGCGAATGTCACTGATGCCGGTTGAGACACAGTTGCCGACAGCGGCAATACTGAGAAAGGGACAAGAGAAGTGTGAGTGGGTATGTCCATCTTTGAGAGGCAGGGACTTGCGGACACTCACATGGATTTGATCTGGTCGCAGTCCTTGTCGCTACCATGGGCCCCGCTGATTCCAGCACCGACCTGACCATCGATGCCGGCGCCAACAGCGACTCCGGGAAGGTTGATAGCGAGACAGATGTGCACCTTGGCGTAGAGACCCGGGTTCTGTTCCTTGATGAAGTTGACTCCGGCCTCGACATCGGCAGCAACACCGATACTAAGGTACAAACGAGAGAATATCAATCAGCATGTGGGGGATCGGAAGCATGACCGACTCGATGTACTCACATTGCGTTGACCTTGCTGCAATCGGCAGAGCCACCAACTGAGCCATCGACCGAGGCACCGACTGAGCCACTACCGGAGACACTGCCGCCAACGCCGACGTTGCCCTTGACACCGACACCAGTACCAGCGCCGACAGCGACACCGGCGCCAACTGCAACTCCAGGGATGTTGGCAGTCAAGCAAGTGTTGAGCTTGGCGAGTAGCTCCGGGTGATGCTTGCGGATGTCTTCGATGCCGGTCACAACAAAGTAGCCGGCAGCAGCAATGCTGAGATGAGGGCATGGAAGTATGAGTGAGCATACTATATATCTGAGACATGACAGCCATACGTTGCATACTCACATCGACTTGATTTGGTTGCAGTCCTTGTCACCACCATGGGCGCCGCTGATTCCAGCACCGACCTGACCGTCGATGCCGGCGCCAATAGCGACACCGGGCAGGTTAATGCCGAGGCAGATTGGAACCTTGCCGTAGAGCCCTACATTGTGGTGCAGAATAAACTTGATGGCGGCCTCAACATCGACGGCAGCGGTAATACTAAAAGAAGACAGGGAGACTATGTGTGAGCGTGCGATGGATCAAAGAGAGAAGGGGGGTCTGAGCGACTCACATTGCGTCGATCTTGCCGCAGTCGGCGTCGAGATGGCCAGCACCGGAAACACCAGCAGAGCCGCTGCCGGAGCCACCGGCTGAGCCTGCGGCGATGCCTTTGCCTGATCCTGAGACTGTGCCAGAACCCGATCCAGCACCAGCGCCACCGACTGAGCCTGCGGCAATGCCTTTGCCTGATCCTGAGCCTTTGCCTGAGCCGGAACCTCGACCTTCACCTTGAGCTGAGCCTGAGCCACCGACTGATCCTGCGACAATGCCTGAGCCTGAGCCAGTCCCGGAGCCACTTCCGCCGGAGCTGCCCTGGCCCTTGACGCCGACACCAACACCAGCACCGACAGCGACACCGGCGCCAAGTCCAGGGACGTTTGCAGTCAGGCAAGTGTTGACCTTGGGGAGCAGCTCAGGGTGCTGAGCTCGGATGTTGTCGATGCCGCTCACGATACAGTCGCCAGCGGCGGTAATGCTGAAAAGAGAAGAAGAGGCAGATGAGTGAGTGAGGTATGTCTCGGGGAAGAGAACTGGTTGAGCCCAGTTGCAGACACTCACATTGACTTGATCAGGTCGCAATCCTTGTCGCTACCATGGACGCCACCGTTGGCGGCACCGGGGACGTTAAGGCCCAGGCAGATGTTAACCTTGGGGTAGAGGCCCGGGTTCTGCTGCTGAATGAGCCTGACACCAGCCTCGAAGTCGGTAGCGGCAGCGATACTGATTGGATACAAGGAGACGATGAAATCAGCCTGTGGCAAACAGAGAGAGAATAGCTTCGTCGACTCACATTGCAATGATCTTGCTGCAGTCGGCATCGTTGCTGTGGCCGGCAGCGGAGCCAGCACCGGAACCGGAGCCTGAGCCACTACCTTTGCCAGCGGCAGCTGCGTCCGATTTACCACTACCTGGGCCACTGCCGGAACCATGACCTTTAGCTGAGCCTGAGCCGGAACCTTGACCTTGACCTTGACCAGAGCCAGAGCCAGCGGCACCAGCAGAGCCAGAACCAGAGCCAGAGCCGGAACCTTGGCCTTGAGCTGAGCCTGAGCCAGAGCCGGAACCCTGACCTTGAGCTGAGCCCGAGCCAGAGCCAGCGGCACCAGCAGTGCCAGAACCAGAGCCGGAGCCTGAGCCACTACCTGTCCCGGCACCGGACCCCTTGCCAGAGCCACTGCCTTCGGGCACGGGCCGGTAATCAGGGACGTCGACTTTAACGCAGGCTGGAATCCGGGACACGAGTTCAGGGTGGTCCTTCTTGATCTCGTCGACACCGGCTTGGTAGTTGGGGGCAGTAGTGATACTGTGGATTCGGCGCAGAAGTTATCAGCATCTTTGAGCGATCGAATTAAAAGATCGATGACCTGTGAGTGATACTCACATGGACTTGATCAGGCTGCAGTCATCCTTAGAAGGAGCTGGGTTGGAGCTCGGAGGGAGGTTTGGCTGGTCGTTCGGTGACGGGTTGGGCGAGCGGTTGGGCTGAGACTCAGGCGAAGGCTTCGAGTGCTCCGAATGGCCTGGAGTGGGAACGCTTCCGCTATTGTCATCGGTGCCAGGACTCTTGTCGCTGTCGGTACCGCCGTTGCCCTTACCAACATCTTTTTCGCCGGAACCACCGCTGGGGCTACTGCCGGAACTCTGGCCTGAGCCTGAGCCGGAGCCGGAGCCGGAACCTTGACCTTGACCTTGACCTTGGCCTTGAGCTGAGCCTGAGCCTGAGCCTGAGCCTGAGCCTGAGCCTGAGCCTGAGCCTGAGCCTGAGCCTGAGCCTGAGCCTGAGCCTGAGCCTGAGCCTGAGCCTGAGCCTGAGCCTGAGCCTGAGCCTGAGCCTGAACCAGAGCCAGAACCGGAACCAGAGCCGGAACCAGAGCCTGAGCCGTACCCAGTGGCATTGCCGCTGCCCTTGCCACTGCCAGAACCATTGCCTTCACCGCCAGCAGGAACATCATCAGTGTCGCCACCGGGTTTCGTAGGGTTCGTGCTCGGAGAAGGCTTGGACGATGGACTCTCTTCCTGGTGATGCGGGTGAGGGTGATAAGGACGTTGGGGTTTGTGGTGATGAGGAAGAGGGTGGTGAGCAGGGTAGGTTTGTGGAGCAGAGCAGGCGGAAGCAGGAGCGTTGACACCTGGGACCCGTGCGTTGGCATCGACAGAGATCGTACCTGTGAACGGAAAAATACAAGGGATGAGTCAGCTTATGCTGCTTCTTGGATTGCCAGAGCATGACAGAACGTACCGTCGATGATGAGTTTCTCAATAATCTTAGCAACGATGTCGGCATGTACCGAGCCGGCCCCGCCAGCCTTCATCGGGTTAACCTTGCCATTAGTGGTGATAACGATACCGAAGTCAATGTCGACGTCGACGTCCGCCTCAACATTGACAGCAATCGCCTTCCTCGTCTTGCCGTTCGCATCGACGTATTTGAACTGGTTGCACATGCTCGGGGTGAGCGTGTCAATCTGGACACCGACGTGGGCGTGGGCGTGAATTCCGCCCTGGATCGAGGTGATCGACTGGAGCGAGTAGCCTGCGACAGCGGTTGATGACGCAGTTGCGAGCGAGTCGGCTTCCTGGTTGATGAGCAGTCCGAGCGGGGGCAGCTTGGGCACCTCATCCGCGTGGTGTCGCTCGACGACCTTGGATGCAGGAGTCAGCTCACGTCGTGCAACGTTTGCTGACCCGTGCTGCTGACGCGAGCCGAAGGGAAGGGCACGGCGGAATACTCCTCCATCGTATGCTTGTGCTGCCGATTGGAGCGAGAGTGCCACCACCAAGGTGGGAAGGTAGGTCTTGAAGTGCATCCTCAATAGGAGCGTTTTAGGATCGGAAGAAAGTGCCCGGAAGTGTGGTCAAAAAAGAGTGTGTGGGTGTGCAGGCCTGGGTAGAAGGGCCGTGATGGAAGAGCCCGGCTGCAGTGGGCAGGGGAAAGGGAAGGGGCAGAAGTGGAGGAGAGAGGTGGCAGGTCACAGAGCTGTAGGGAGGGGGAATAGGTCAGGCGGGGATGCGCAAGTCACCGCCTTCTTATGGGAAGACGAAACGTGTAAGACGGGACGAAGTTTGTCCCAGACTCCAGAGGAGATTAGGAGAGCGCCCATAGTCGGCCGAAGTTCGACAAGCTCCAGCAGCCAGATGAGCTCCTTGACCGCCATCGGTATTTTCCTGAGTAGTGCGTGACGGGCTCGACACAGCCCCAGCCTCATTTGCCCATGGACTCGAGTCAGTGCGCCCTGACGAGTGATGAGGTGAATGCGGGTTGCAAACGCTGGCCAAGAGCAGCATGAGTGCAGGCTGATCGGAAGTCGCTGCGTGGGCGGAGGAGGGAAGAGGAGGAAAAAGAAGGAAAAGAATTCATCAGCGCCCAGCGGCAAATGCATTGCTCGAGGGATGAGATAACGAAATGTCCGCCAATGGCCATGGCCCCAAGCAGATGCCTTGCGCAGGGGTCCACAGAGAAAAAGAACGAGGGGATCGAGACGAATTCATCGTCGAACGTACAGGTAAGAACTCGAGCAGCGAGGAGCAACGCGGAGCGCATCATTCCTTCCTCGCGGAGCATTCGTGGGAGTTGGGACATTCGAAAGCAAGTCCAGGTCCAATGAATGAACGAAAAAGGACGGGTTGTCGGGCCTGTGCACGCCGTCAAAGCACCCAACAGTGAACACTGAACACTGAACAGCGCGAGTTGCGACACGCGAGGATGAGTTGATGGGAAATGGAGGAGGAAGAAGATGAGGGAGGAGAGCTCGATCAGCGGCACATGCGACCCTCGTGCAAAATGAGAAAACGGATGTCGGCCAATGGCCACGGCCGCATGCAGGTGCCTTGCGCAGGGGTCCACAGAGGAGCGAGGAGCAACGCGGAGCGCACCGGTCCTCTCCCTCGCGGGACATTCCTGGGAGTTGTGACATTCGAAAGCAAGTTCAGGTCCCAATCGACGAACGACGAACGAAAAAGAACGAGTTGGCGGGCTCGTGCACGCCGTGGAAGGCACCCATGACCCCAACAGCGAGAGAGTGCGCGACACACGAAAATGCGAAATCGCTGTTCTTCTCATCGTCCCAAGGGCGGGTCGTGCACGCCATCCAAAGGCATCAAGAACGCTGTCCATACACCTCATTTGACAGCGTTCGTATACCTCATTTTCCCCCCAAGAGCAACTGCCAACACGAACGAGAGGAGAGGCTCACCTCGACGGTTCAAATTCGCGAACCCCATGCTCGGACTACGCTCTGTGTAACTCCGTTCGCCGAGTATAGCATCGCGGCCTCGCGGCTCGTCGACGAAGGAGGGACGACAACCGGCCGGGGTTGGGGAACCTGCAATAGACACTGAACAGAGGGAGGAAAGAAAAAGAAGGGAATCGCCTTCAGACATGTGTATACAGCAAGTGAGTGAGTGGTCAAAAGCAACAAAGCAACCCAGAAGGAGGGAAAAGAGAGGGGCGATTTTGTAGTTCGAGACAAAGGAAGAAGAAACAAGAGATCAAAAAAGGGAGCGAACGAGAGAACGAGGAATGAGAAAAGAAGCCCCATGCGTGCGGATTTCGAAAAGAAAAGATGGTCCGCCGAGGCCTCCTCACGCAAGGGGTTTCGGCACGACTACCCGCCCCCGTTTAATCCACGTCCATCTCCTGCTGGGGCGCCTCGCCGCCCTTCTCAGCCTCGCCATCAGCATTGGGTGCCTCGCCCTCCGTCTTGGCGTCCTCCTTGTTACCGTCAGCCTTGGGCGTCTGCGTTCCGGACGCTGTGGGCTTGCGCTTGTTCATGCTGCAGGGTGTGAAAAAAAAGACAAGTCAGCCGAGGACTTCATCACAAAGACGAGGACACGGCACACTGCGAAATCCAAAATGCCCATACTCACATAGGGCTGCACGCAAAGTGCACGTCATCCTTCTTCTTCAGCATCTGCGCCGACGTAATCTTCGGGTCCACATTCTTCGGCAACTCAGCCTGCTTCGCCAGCCCATTCTGGAGCCACTCCTCCGCAAGCGCACACTGCTCGATCACCTTCTGCTTCTCCCCCTCCGAGATGTGCGAGAACTTCTCGTCCCCGCCCGTGGCCTGGCCCATGTACAGGTTGATCGCGTCCCGGAGGACTGAGGCTGCCTTGGGCCGCTCGATCGATTCGGACCAGCGGGCGGTGATGGGGTTGCCGAGCTTGTGCAGACCCTCGAGCTTCTCGACGTAGGCTGACTTCTTCGCGTCCTCGCCGTCGTCGCTGTAGAGCCAGTCCTCGGCAGCGGTGAGGGCAGCGAGGAGCTTCTCCTTCTCCGCCGGCTGCACAAACGGCGCAAACCGGTCCTCGAGCTTGCTGCGCTCGTCGTAGATGTACTCCTCGAGGGCGTTCTTTCGGTCCTCGGTGTCGAGCACGAGCTTGTCGTTTGAGAAGAGTTCGCCTTCGATCTCCTTGTAGTTGGCAATGATGCTCGCGTCCCGTTGGTTCATGGCCGCCACGGCGGGGAGGTCACCCTTTCGCACTGTCTTCTTGACCTTCTTCTTCTCCGTCTTGGGGGGAGCGGCGTCGTCGCCGGTGTCCATCCCGCTGGCGTCAACAACCGGGACTTCCTCCTCCTTCTCAACCTCCTCTACCAAGTACGCGCTCTCAAAGTTGAGAATGCCGTGCTGATTGAGACGCGCCTTGACCTTAACAATGCTGTGGTCACCGTTGGCAGTGGGCTTGACACCCTTGATAGCGAACTTGCCAAGCCACGGGTTGATGCCAGTCGGGATCTGAGCCGGGTCGGCGTACGATGCCTCGAGCTCAAAGTCCGACTTGCGGTAAAAGGTGAGAATCTTGGTGGAAGGGATCGGGTTGTTGGGGTTGAAGACGACGAGCTCGCTGTCCTCATCGGGGTCCTCGGGCGACTTGTCCCAGGTGACCTTGATCGCGTACGGGCTGGCATCGTGGATAGCAAATTCTCGGACGCGGAAGACGGGGGAGAGCATGGCGCATGACAGGGCGCAGCCACGAGCGGCGGCCTCGTCCTGGTTGAGAGTGAAGGAAAGAGTCTTGCCGAAGAAGCTAGCGACACGCTCCTTGAAAGCGGGCACACGCGAGCTGCCACCGACCATCTCGACGCTGTCAATCTGCTCCAGAGTAAGGCCAGACTGCTCAAGAGCGGTGGCCAACGGAGCCTGGACGCGCTCAAGAACGGGTGCGATGAGTGCCTCGAGCTCTTCACGCTTGAGCGTGGAAGCGGCATCGACATCGTTCATGATGCTCTCGACGTTCAAGGGTGCGACGGCGTTTGCGGAGAGAACCTTCTTGAGACGCTCGCATCCGGCGGCGAGACGGAAGATGGCCTTTGGGTTGGAAAGAACGTCAATCTTGTACTTGCCCTTGAACTCCTCTGCGAAGTGGTTGAGGAGCGCAATGTCGATGTCGCGTCCACCGAGGTTGCGGTCATGGGATGTGCTGAGAACTGTGAGTTGGCCCTTGACAAAGGCGACGACGGCGACCTGGAAACTGGAGTGACCAAAGTCGCAGAAGACGACGTGACGGGGCTTGTCTGCTTCGGGCAAATCTGTCTTGGTGATACCGTATCCGAGTGCTGTTGCGGTTGTGTCGTTGAGGAGTCGGAGGGGGTTGAGGCCGGCGATCTCGGCGGCGTCAAGCATGGCCCGGCGCTGAGAGTCGGTGTACCAGTTGGGAACCGAGATGACGACGTCGGAGACTGCGGCGCCACCAAGCTCACGGGATGCAGTGTCCCTGAGCTTGCCCAGGTACATGCCCATAAGCTGAGTGGCGGAATAGGTCTGTTGCTCATTTTGGAACCGAACCTGGCGCGCGCGGAGAGGAAAGTGGAGGAATGAGCAACAAAAGAAGCTCGAGGCTGGGCGAGGAGGACAGAGAGGGTAAGCACTCACTTTTACACCGACTTCGCCCTTGACATCGACGATTTCTGCGTTCATGTACTTCTGCTCGATCTCGAGGATCTCGGTGTCCTTGGCGGAGCGTCCGATGAGGCGCTTGAGGGATCCGACGGTGTTCTTGAAGTTGGAGGTCTGCATGGTCGCAGCGGATTCACCGATGGCGCGCGCCTTTTGCCCGAAGGAGACGAGCGCACTGCAAGCAGAGAGAGAAGGTCAGTCCGGCTTGCTGTGCGCATTAACACTTGGGCAGATGGGGATAACTCACGGTGTTAGCCGGTTGGAGACCTCGTTTGCGATGATGTCGATACCACGGGCGCGTGCGACTCCGATGAGCGCGTTGCTGGAGCCGACGTCCAATCCTACTACTGACATGGTTACTGCAATATAAGGGTGAGGTGTTGTGCTGGGTGCTGGGTGCTGGGTGCTGGGTGCTGGGTGCTGAGGTTGTGGTGGTCGCTGCTGTGTGCTGGTCGGTGCGAGGTTTTCCTGCTTTCTTCTCAGCTTTCCGGCTTACGGCTTTCCGCTTTGCTTTCTTCGTGAAACCTTTCCGTTCGTTGGCTGGGTCACAGCTTCACACACGGCACTCAAGTGGTGGAAAGTGGGCAGCTCCTTTATATACGCACGCCCAGCCAAGAGGCCGTCCCGCCCTTCCAGCGTGTCCGCTTCCCTCCCATCGCCCGCTCTCAGCTCGGCCCCTGGCTGGAGATGGTGTCGAAGCTTCCCGACCATCGTCGAACACCCTCGATCCTCTCACTTTTTCTGACATCCGGCCAACACGGCCCGCACTTCCGATCATCTCATGCCACGTGGCCTCTCCAATTTCGCAGGGATCGATTCCAGCCGGCTGCCAGGGAGGATGATTCACTGGGCAAGGCTGTATTCAAGGGTGAGGAAGGGGAGGTGAGAGGTGGGAGATTCGGGTGAAAAGAAACCTGGCTGCTGTGGCGATCGGTGGGTCGAGCCAAGCGATCCTGTCTTGAGTCCAGGACAACAAACCGATGGGGATCCCTAACCCCAGCATCGTCCGAGGTCTGCACCGGCGTCGACAAAGGCATGCGCTTCCCAGGGTCCGAGCAAGGAAGATTGGACAGCTTGCAAACCCAAGAGGTCTGTACTCAGCAGTGCTTGTCGACGCAGTCAAAGTACTGGGGGGTGCCGTCGCCGTACTTGGTCCGACAGTCCCACTGTTCGGAAGCAGTTGCAGGTTGCGGGGGGTAGGGGGATGAAGGTTAACGCAGCAGAAAGGAAGAGGATCCAAGCGGAGACCGTAAGGTAGTGAGGAAGTCCTAAAGCTCGAGTGGACTACCGCGTCAGTGCACATACCACACAGTTCCGCTTGACCTTGGGACCGCCCTTCTCCTCGAAAGCGTTGACGTGGGTTACAATCAAGACGGCGGCCAGGAAAACGGTGAAAATGCTGCACTTCATGGTGACCGTGGGTGGGGCAAGGCGTAAAAAGATGACGGTGGGAGACCTGCTGAGAGATGCGCGGTGGGTGGAAGGGAGAAAGGGGAAGACGACAGGATTAACAGGTCAGCGGTCAGCTCTTATGCGCGAACGGCTGTGGTCAGTCTGTAAATCTGCAGACTGTAGAGGGCGCAACCGCGCACAAGCCGAATTCAGCTTGATCAATAACAACGAGCTCCCATCTCATCTGCCTTGCGCCGCCGCACGACTCTTGAGACGAATCGACGGAGGCTGTGACCGCGGGAGGGTTGCGAGTTTGCGACCGCGCTGGCTGAAAGGTTGGTCTTATACAGATTCCACGAGCCCGGCATAAAGTGATCACTGAAGGGAAGGAGAAAAACACAAAAGAAGCCGCCATACCTCATCCTTCGACCGGACTCCTCGCCCGACCCCGAGACCGGCCCCGTCCGTTATCATCATCATCATCCTCTTTAACCCCGCCAGTCCCAGTCCCAGCACCAACGGCATGGCCCTCTTCCGAAGTAGCCGAACCCGACCCTTGCGATCCGTTCGAAGTCGTGAGCGAACCAGAACTTCCCTCCACACTGCTACCCGACGGCACTACAGTCAGGTCTTCGTCCTTGCCGCCCTCAAGTGCTGAGGCAGCCGCGCCCGCCTCGCCCTCCGCGACATCCTTCTTCGACCCATCCACCGCTGCCGCTGCCGCTGGCGTCCCCCCACTCTGCTGCTCCTCAGCTTTCGCAGCGTCGTCCTCAGGCGTCGGAGGCGTCTCCTTCTCGATACTGGCCTCGTCGAGCCGCAGATGTCTCCTTCGCACACTCTGCACGACGTCCGCTTTGCCTCGAGGCAAGGCGGGAAGTCGCAGCCGTCGACGCGCAACCATGACGGGCACCGAGGCCTTTTGGAGCAGGTAGTGCGATGTCGACCCGAGAAGGATACCTTTTATCGAGCCCATACCACGAGAACCGACAATCTGTGCGTACAATACGGAGGCTCAGTTGGAGAAAGGTGGATCTAAAGCGGACGATGAAAGGAATGCTGGTCACTCACCAGAAGTGTAGGAGAGAAGTAGTCCGTGAGGTCGATGAGCATCCGACGACTGTTCTGTAGACGAACGAAGCAAGCGAGCAATTGGTTCAGTCTCCCATACAAAAAAAAAGCAAGTCAGCCGCCTTTGCTGAACTCACAGTCGCATGCAGCGCCTGACACACAACTTTGACGCCCAACCGCGTCCTTTGCAAGAGATTGGTCGCCTGTCGTGCGAGAACGAGTGTCATGTCTTGTCTCTGAAAGGCATCGAATATGGGTCAGCCACAGCCCAGGCCGTCAGCTCGAGTAGCAAAAAGCTCACTATCTTCTGATGCGACATCCGCGTCTGTTTGTCCTCAAAGACGTGGTCGACGGCGTCGAGCTTCGTATCGGTCTCCATCACGCTTACAATCATCGTTTCTGACAACGCACATGGAGATGGACACAGTCAGCATACCAAAGGCAACTTCCATGCAAGGTTGATGAGGAGCAACATACCGTCACCATCCCGCATCACCGTCCCAATCGTCCATTCAATCGCATACAAGGCCTCCCTGTTTACAACCCGCGCAGAAGAAGAGGTCAGCTGTCCCCTTCCTGCAACGCCCACATCATAGCACAAAGATCTAGAAAACTCACGCGCTCCCGTCGCTCGCAACCACATAACGCTTCGGCCTCCTAGCCTGCGCCAACTTCTCCTCATACTGCCCATGCAAGAGTGTTATCGTGCACCGATTCCGCTCAAACACCGGTCGAGAGGCCCGCAAGGCCCGATCACCCTCCCCGAGCTGGCCACCCATGAAGGAACCCACAGAGCCGTCCCGGGTAGGGACACTCCGAGCGTCGAGAGCCGTCCCGCCCGAGGCAGCCGCCGCCGCCGCCGCCACTGCTGACGAAGACGTGTGCCCGCTTGAGTCTGTCGATTTGGCGGACGGAGGCTGGTTGGGCGTCGCCTTGAGAAGAGCAGCGTCGAATGCGTTCGGCGGTGTCGATTCGACCGATGCAATACTACCACCCGTTGCAGCAGTATTTCCCACGGGCGCCGTGGGAAGCGAGGGCGTCCTCAGCGCCGACGTGCCACATGGATCCAGTCGGAGTTGACTCGGGCTCAGGACGAGGTTCGGCGCATTCAGAAGGTGGTCGGCCTCGTCGGGGATCGGCACGTCGCCTATGTGGTTTGGATCCGCATAGGGCACCATGCTCTCGACTTCATCACAGAACATCGAGTCCTTCTTGAGCTCCGGACGGGCGATGCCGTCCTCGTCATAGCCTTCCCACTTGTGGTGCTCGCCATATTCGTGCGCATCACGCCAGTCGTTGTGCAGGTCGAGGCAGCCGGCGTTGAAGAGAGTGTTGTCGAGCAACTCTTCGTCGATGTCCGACTCTTCCTCGTCCTCAGACTCCTCAGGAGCTGGGTCCGACTTTTCAGTCTCGGTAGTCGCCGACGAGGAACTGTGCTTTCCACCCTCTTTGGGCGGCGGACGCGGTGGGATTCGAACATAGTCGCCATCTTCCTCTGTATCCTCCAAATCATCGAGGGCCGGATTGCTGTTGAACGCCGTGTTTCTGGGGCAGATACGAGCGCGTTCTGTCTCGTGCTCATCCGCATCCGGTTCGTCGCGGTCTGTTCGCGAACTTCCAGCGCCGCCCTTCGAGCTGACGCCAGTTACCGTATCATCGCTGTCCCGTCTCGAGCGACGACGCCAGTATCCTCGCCACTCCCAGTCCTTCTTCCCACTTTTCTCCGCCGGCTGATGCTCCGCATTCGCATCGTCCTCGCCATCGTCCACATTACCACTCACACGAAGGCGGGTCCGGCTCGAGCTCCGACGAGAGGAGTGGAAGCGGAAGGGGCTGAGACTGCGCAAGGTGCCGCGCGAGCGATGGCGGGAGGACTTGGAGGCGTTGCTGTCGTTATCGCTGTCTGCCTTCTCCTCGTCGGCGGCGGTCTGCTTGGATGAGTGTGAGTGGGACTTGGTGGGCACGCCGTCTTCGCTCAAGGCCAAGGCCTCTTTCGCATTTGCTCCTACCGCAGCAAAGGGATTGATGGTGTGCACGATGGCTTCTGCAAGTGAGGAGGGGTGGTGGCCAGACGTGCTGTCGCTTTTCCCATGCTTCGATGTCATCCTCGGCCACTGACTGTGGGAACGAGGAGCGCAATGGCAGGAGCGGGCGGGGTCTTCTGGATCTGCTGCTCGACTCTCTGGTATTTCGATGCGCGGCGTGCAATACGTGCGCCTCCTCTTGATGCGCTGATGTCTGCCTGCTGGATGCCGATGCCGTCGTGGTTGTGTACCAGGACGAGTGTGACTGACTACCGACTGACTTCAACATGAGCATGCCCAAGTTCGCCGAACCACAGCATCGCCGAGTGGCAAGCACACAGCAACGTTCATGATCAGGAGCTTCGTATGTCATTTCGAGAGAAGAGGGTAAAGAGAGAAGAAAGAGAGAGAGCGAAAAGAGAAGAGAGAAGGGAGAAGAGCGAGAGCGCGAGAAAAGTAAGAGGGATGCAAAGAGGACGTACACTTTTTCTGGGGAAGGATGAACCGCTCGTGACAAGAGTGGGTTGGGGAAGGGGGGAAAATAAAAGGTAGCGAAGTGAAAAGGGGGAAGAAGGCAGAGACGGGGGAACCGGAGAAGGGAGGGCGTAGGTGTAGACGGGACGGTATTGCATAGGGGAGAGGGGAAAAGCTGCAAACCCAAGGAACCCGCATGTTTCGAGACCTGACCCAAAGTCAGCTGGGGGGGCCCAGTGCACACGGATGGGCGGGAGGTTGGCTGGGGTTTTCGGAATAGTAAAAGGCGTGTGCGGGTTAGGTCGACAAGCTGTGAGGCGTGAGGTGAGGGAGGTGGGAAGGCCGAGGGAAGGATGAAAGATGTTTCTGTTCCGTCGCAGTTCGAAATTCTGGCAAACGAGACCCGACTGGCGGAGTAGTGAATTACGAACGGATCCTTGTCGAGGCCCTGATAGGAAGACCCGAGGCGCATAGACGACTTTGAGGTGGGGTTTGAAGGGAGGCGAACTGGTCGAGAGCCTTGTGATTTGGATGCTTTTTGGGGGTTGGTTGGTTGGTTGGAATAGAGAAAACGGGAGAGAGAGACGAGGTCCTCTAGGTACGTTTGGATGCGGTGTGGATGAGCAGGAAATTGAGATATTTTGCACAATGTTGTGTGTTGCTGCATCGAGGCCTTGACGAGAAGTTTCTTTTTGTCGAGAAGAGGAGAGGGAAAGGCCGCAGACAGAAGGAGTCGAAGCGCCTTCCCGAGAGAGAGAGAAGAAGCAGGGGGAATCGAAGTCGAATCGAAGTTGCCGATAAACCCCAAGCCTGCGAACGAATATGAACAGAAAGACCGTAAAAGGGGACCGCCAAAGGAGGAAGGGGACCGAGGGCAAAACCTGCAAACGATCGCCATGCTTTTGCTAGCAGTTCGGATGGGGTGACTTTGACTGATGGAGAGAGAAGGAAAAAGAAAAAAGATTTGACGGGGCCGGGGTGCGAAGCCGAAGTTGGACTTCCGATCCGAAAGAAGGCGACGAAAGAGAAGGAAGAAGAAGGAAAAAGCGTCTTGAAGTCCATCCACACATGCGCACTGCAGACGATGCATTCGCCCGCCCGGTTTTTCAACGTAACAAAAAAAGTTTTTTCGATCTCCTTCAGGCCGTCATGATCGCACGCCGGTCGCCAAGGCCATCGATCCCGTTCGGAGCAGTGATCCCGATCCCACCAGGGCCAGCGCTCATCACGCCCATCGAGAGACACTCGCGCAAGTGGTGCAGGATCCGCTCGATCTCCATCGGAGCCTTCGGCAGCGTGTACTTGGTCGGGTTGCGCAGCAACTCCGCAAGCGTGTAGAGCAGACCCCACGGGTGCGGCTTGTTGACGAGCAGACGTTCGAGTAGGACCCGGACGACTTGCTCCTTCACCGAACCCTCCGCGGCGAAGTGTTCGGCGAACACAGCAAGTAGCAAGCGGCTGAAGTCTGTGTGGAGGTTGAACAACAATGTAGTCAGTACATAGATACTTGCACAGAACGCATCGGCGCCATCCCAAACTTACAAGCTGTGTGGCTGTTCGGGTAGCGCAGCTGGTTCGCAGCGGCCGTCAGAACAAGGTATCGCCCTACCACCAGACAAAAAAAAAAATTAATCAGAATCATCAGTACCCAGGGACCATCATCAGAGCCCCCACGCTCTCGGTGCGAACAACTCACCCTCAGGGTCCAAAGGCTGCAACACCTCCAAAATCAACGTAGCACCCGCATCACTCGCCACCGAGCTATCCATCAACGCCATCCCGCCCTGCGAACAAATCGTGCCCACATAAAGCACAAGCGCATTCACCAACCCAGCATTAAACCGCGAATCCCCGCCGCCGCCGCCGCCGCCGCCTCCTTGTTTGCCGCGAGCATCACCCCCCTCCGTCGCTTCGCCGCCGCCCACAGTCAACGCAGCCGCCAACCGCGTTCCCAGATCGTGCGGCTGGCGCGTGGAGAGGTACTTATCCAAGTCGCCCACAAGCCCCTCATTCTGCAACAGCGTCACAAAGTCCGAAGGCATCAACGGCGCCTCATTACACTCCACCAAATGCTCCAATCGCAGGCCCGTCTTGAACGGATCAGGCAACTGCCGATCCCGCGGGAACGCACACAGCACCAGATTCCGCAGCTGGATGCACGACGCCGGTATGATGTCGCACAGACTCTGGTGGTACTCCACCAGGAACTCGGGGAAGTCGTGCAGGATGACGAGCAGGATCCGGAGCGTGCCCATGTACAGGCTCCTCGACGTGTCCTGCAGATCCGCCGCGCGCAGGAAGGGAGCCATGAAGCGCAACAACGACGCCAGCAGACGGTGGAAAGCCGTCCACCCTTCACGGGAGCTGCTGCCGAGCAACTTGGGCATGAACAGCCGGTGCGCAATCAACGACATCCACGAGAACGTGAAGCCGGGGAAGAACGCAGGCTGGAGCGTGTTGAACGTGTTACTGATCGCAAGCAACGTCTGGAAGTACGCCGTCTGCAGGTTCCCCTGCGTCAGGTGCAGATCATGCAACAGACTCGAGAAGAACCGGAAGAACGGCTTCTGCTGGAAGTGCGGGCCGAGCTCTTCGTGCGACTGCGCCAGCACGAGCACCACGATCGACAGCACCTTCGTCAAATAGTGCACTTTGGCCTGCTCGTTGTTCGCCCCCGTCGGGTCCGCATGGTACTTGATCATCAGCACGACCAGCTTCGAAAACGCATCGGTGGGCGAGAAGATTCCCGTCGACAGATTCCCGCCCAGCGCCTTCTGCTTGATGTAGCTATCCACACTGACCTCCGTGCATACCCGGAAGAACAACGACGAGATCTCCTCGCCCTTCAGGATCCCCTGCACCTGCAACTCCGTCACGAACTCCACAAACGACTTCTCAGGGTTGGCCATCTGCTGGAAGAGCCGCACCCACTCCGCAAAGCAGTACGTCAGCTGCTCGCGTCCCACAGCAGGCTGCTTGGCTTGCAGCTGCCCATCCTTGAGCTCTTCGAGGTAGAGCAACGCGACCTCTGTCGCCTTCCCGCGTTGCGCCGCACGGTGCAAGGCCTCCGTAACATTCGCCAGCTGTGCCCGGGACGCGCACGGAGGGTCGCTCAGACACGCCAGAGCAAGCTTGGCGGCAAAGTCCACAACGCTCGGACGGAAGTCCCGAACGATAAACTTGGCCAACTGCTGATCGGCCTCCATGACGTTCAGCAGCCGGGCCCGAATAAGCCCGACCGTCGCGGGGACGTTGTACTTGCGCTCGTCGTCGGCGTGCACGAGCCAGGCGGTGACCTCCTTGACGACCTTGAGAGACATCTCGAACAGCTGCTCGAGCAGGATGATGTACACCTCCCGCGCCAGATCGCTCTCGCTCTTGTAGATAAGCTGCACAATCTTCTGCGAGAACGCAAGCGCACTGTCATCCCGTTGCGAAGACTGGTTCACAAGCACACTGACCTGACGCACCAGCACCCGAATGTCGTGCTCCGGTCCGATGGTCGTCACGTTCTCCTGACGCATCTGCGCCATCTGCCGATCCAGCTCGTTCACAACCTGCGAGAACTTCTCCATAGCCTGCGCAGGCGTGAGCATCCCCGGATCCTGGAAATCGAGCATCTGCTCCGTCGTCGCGGGTGAGTCCTGGTACGAGAGTCCTCCTCCATCCTGCGCATACCCGTGCGGCGCAGCATTAGCCTGCTCTTCCCACGCCCGCGAAAGCTTCCCAAAGTCCTCGTACACCCGAAGCTGCTGCGGCTGCAGACCGTCCGGTCGAAGACGGAGCAAGTCCGGGAGCGAAGCGACATACTGCGACACAGGCATCACCATCGGGTCCGAATAGTAGCTTCGTCCCCCCGCGCGATTCTCCCGACGCGCATTGTACGCCAGATGCAGTCCCTCATCCACCTCCGGCACCGCCTTCTCCATCGCAGCCTTCTCGATAATCGAGCACGCCAGCTCGAGGTTGTCCTGCATGATCACTATCAGCGCCTGCTCCGGAAGCGTCTGATCCGTGAACCCGCTGGAGAGGAACAGGCTGCGCGCGTGCGCAACCATGCTCGTCCGCAGTGGTTCCTTGCACGTCACCAACGCCAGACTTCCCGCGAGGTTCTGCGCCATCTGATGCGCCGCACTCCGCATCCGATTCTCATCCCCCTCCATCGCAAAGTCCTTCGTGACCAGCTCGCGGGTCGAGATCGACGCAATCGTGACCGAGCGCTCGACAACGGGTGTCACAATCTCCCGGATCGCCCGCTCAATCGCAGCACAGATCATCCGCTTCAACGTCGAGTTGTTCGCGAACAGGCTCAGCTGCGGGTTGATCACCACAAAGTTGATCAGGTTCGTCAGTTTGGCGTTGAGCGTGTCGGCAAAGTTCGTCTGCGAGAGACCGGACAGCGAAGCCGCACCGCCGACCGAAGGTGTCAGCACACCACCGCCGCCGACGCCTTGACCGCCATCGAGCCGCGACTGGTAGTCGTGCTGCAGCACCGCCTGAGCCTCCGCCTCCGCCGCAGCATGCCGCGACCTCAAGATCTCCGTCGGCTGCAAATCACCCAACTCAATCGCCAAGCTCTTACAAAGCACCTCAATCTCGAACTTGAGGTTCAGCTTGAGCTCCGCAAACTGGTAGAGCTCCACCAGCAAGCGCAGCACAGCCATCAGCCACGGGTTCGGCGGCGTGAAAACACTCGACTTGGCGCACTGCTCCAAAATCTTGCAGACGAACGGGATCGCAAGGATGAGTCGCTTGCTGTCGTGCCCCTCGATGAGCAACTCCTTGAAGCCCATGTTCCGATGACGGACCGGCTTGTTCTTCGCCAGCGTCAACGCGCCGAGCCAGGAGCCCAGATTCTTCAAGATGGTCCGGTCCTGCGTCGAGGACGCCGTGCTCTCCGCGTTCAGCAGCACCTTGGCCTTCGAGAACGTCTCGTGCAGCACGTACGGGATCAGACCCGGCTTCTCGAGCCCCTCCAACAGCTGGCAGTACAAGCCATGATTGTTGGGCTCGATGCTGACGCGTTGCAGGACCAGGTAGGACGAGAACCAGTGGAAGACGTCCGGGGTGATCAGCTTCTGCGCCTCGGGCAGCTTCGCGTCCAAGTTGTTCGGAGACAGGTTGTTCACCAAGAACAACACCTTGTCAGAAACCTCTTCCTCCGGTTCCTCCTGTGCCGGCTCCTCCGGGATCGGATCTTCCTGGATCGCATTAAACGGCGGCGGCGGCTCCGGCGTCTCCTCCGGCGTTTCCTCAAGCTGACCACCTCCACCAGCACCAGCACCATCCTCCTTCTCCCCGCCCTTCCCCTCCGAAGCCTCCCGCGGCAGCGGCACAGGCTTGTCCATCGCCTCCCTCAACGCCTGCACAACCTCCGGGTACGCCTGCTGCAAATGCGGCAGCGCAAGCAACGCCTGTCCCAACTGCGGCCACTCCGCCAACCGATTCTGGAAACGCATCAACGCCTGCAGCCCAAACTTGAACATGCTCGACTCGGTCGGGTTCCGCAGCGCGTCCAGCACGTACCTCACCGCGATGCCCAGCGGAATCGAGTCGATGAGTTGGTACTGGATCAGCGAGCCGAAGACGACGGCGGTCATGGCGAGCTCGCGTTGCGGGTAGTACATCTCGAAGTACCGGTACTCGTCGAAGAGGGTGTGGACCATGCAGGCGAACAGCTGGTGGTCCTTCGTGTCCTCCGACGCACGTAATTGCTGCAGCATCTCCACAATGTCCTCAATCATGATCTGCCCCTCGTACATCTGCCGATACCAGTTATCCGCCTGTGTCACAAACATAGAGTGAAACGCGTGAGCTCCCAGCGTACCCCAACATGAACCAGTAAGAGAACCACACACTCACCTCTTCATGGATCTCAGCCGAGAAAGTGACGACCTGCAACCCAGGCTCCTGATTTTCCGCCCCGGGAGCCAAATTCATCAACCTTGGATGCAACTGCAGACACAAATTCCTAACCGCCTTAAAAAAATCAATCTCCTCCGGCGTCATCGCGTCCCCATTGCTCCTCAACACCCTCAGAAAAATCGCGACCGTCTGCACCAGAAGCGGCTGACAATTCTGCTCCGCCTGCGGGTCCGGACGCGCGAGCTCGTCCTTCACTTTCGCATCGACGAACTCGAGCGTCGTCTGGATGAAGGACGAGCCGGACTCGGAGATGTTGTCCTGCAGCCACTTGTCCAGGTTGAGGTATTCCCGCCGGGACGCCAGCGCGGCGATGTCGAGTGCCAAGTGGGGCGGTTGGATCGTCAGGAGCGCATCGAGGATCTTCAGATCTTGCGCGACGTCCAGCAGCCGGTTCACGTTCGCCGGGTTCTCGGCGTAGAAGTCTCGGAAGGCTTGTAGGAGGTATTCCCGATTCGACTGCCAGATTCGGAAGAAGACGAGCTGGTGGCTCGGATGGTTTGCGAGGAACATCGCCAACAGCTTCGACACCAACTCGGCGTGGATGGAGGTCCAAGGTTGCTGTAGGCAGGAACGAATAAGGTCAGTCTGAGTTCCCTGCCTTTCGTGAGGAGTTATAGAAAATAACTCACCGGAATCTGCACAAGACCCATCAACAAACACTCCGGACTGGCCTTGACAGCCTTGCCAAGCAGATCACTAACAGCCATCCGCACCTGCCCATCCTCAATGCCAGCAATCTGCGCAAGCGTCTGAATAAGATCAAGCGAGTTCCACGAGCTCGTCTGAACATTCATCGCAAGTCCTCGAATCGTCTGACTCGCACTGCCCACATCCTCAGCCGTGACCACTTTCCGGCCGGGCAAACGGCCAAAGCTGAACTCGTCCGGGTGGAGATTGAGCAGGCCGTTGAGGAGGGTGAGCTGGCGGATGACGTGGCGCCAGACGGTCCACATGACGCTGACGGGTGCGTCGGAGCCGTCGGTGCGCCAGTGTCCATCCTCCGTAAGCAGCGGCGTGTGTGCCTCCATAAGGATCGTGCCAAGCCCCTCGAGCCGACTGGCCATGGGAACGACGATCTCGTCCCGCTCGTCAAAGATGCGCAGCACGCGCGTCCAGTCGAAGGACTTGCCATGCTGATGATCGAACCGGTTCACCGCTCGACACAGGAGCGAGAAGTCGGTCGCCAGACGGTGGGTGAGGAGCTCCGGGCTCGCTTGGAGGAGGCTAATGAGCACATCAGCAATGTGGTGCTCCGATGGCGGTGACGATTCGGAGATACCGAAGATGTCAAGCGCAGCGGCCATCGTCTCCGGCGAGCTGACTGCGTCCGGCCCTACCTCGAGCAAGAAGGAGGTAAGACCGGGAAAGTCAGCAGCGTTCAAACTGCCAAACGTCGCCCGAAGGACGTGATTGAAGATCGGCCGATCGAAGCGAGCAAGGAGAGTCGAGATTAGTGTTCGAGTCTGGGGCGTGGTGAGCTGCGCGCCGAGAGAGTGACCAGGCTTGCCGTGTCCGGAGATGCCGCTCTTGCGTGCATGACCGACCTCGCGGAGCGTGCTGATGAGGAAGGATGCGACCTCGTCGATCTGTCGCTGATCGGTGGATTGGGGTGAGGGCGAGGCCGCACCACCAACACCACCACCACCACCACCACCGGGCCGGACGGTGTCGGGCAGGGCTTCGAGTGCTGCGCTCAGTCCTGGACCCATGCTGGATGGGGAGAGACCGGGTGCGGATCCGACTGCGCCACCTCCTCCTCCGCCATTGTTGTTATTGTTGTTGTTGCTGTTGTTGTTGTTATTATGAATACTGTCGTAGGATCCGTCTGGACCATGGCCGGTGGCCGTTCCCGCCATCCTCGCCGCCTCTGAGGCTTGCTGGCGCTCGTGTGTGGCTTGACGAAGACGGGAGAGGAAGGCGGATGATTGCTTATCGGAGAGACCGGCGCGCTCGAACAGCGTTGCGGGCGTGACTGCTCCAAAGGGGGCAGTGTCGGACGGGCGCAGGTTGGCGATGAGATCAGCGAGAGCGAGGAGCTCGTGTTGTGGACCTGGGATGATGGATTTCTCGCTGTTGGTATCGTCGTGGCTGGAGAGGATGTCGATGCGACGGCGGAAGAGACGGAGGAGGAGATCGAGGGGGACGAGGTGGAGAGGTTCTGGGGCGGGAGCGGTTGGCCGGACTGAGGCGGAGGTTGCGGCGATCAGGAGGAGCTGGTGAAGACCACCGTAGACGGGAGGGCCGAACCGCTCGCAGAGCTGTGTGGTGATCTCAAGAAGGGGTGAGTGTATGTGGAGAGAGAGTCAGGGATGAGGTATTGAAAGGACTGACGTTCTCGAGCTCAGTGAGACGGGAGTGGAAGTTGTGTTCGGTGAGGGAGCCGAGGAGGAAGATGAGTTGTCCGCCTGCGGTCCAGCCTGGATCAAGCGCCTGGCCGAGCGCGGCTTGGAGTGGGCCTGGGTCCGCCGTCGTGGGCGGGTGGGCGTGTGTGAGGGTGTGTGTGTGATGGACGCGTGTTTGTTGTTGTTGTTGTTGTTGTTGCTGTTCGTGCTGGATGGACACCTCCTTGATGGGCGTGTGTGTGTGTGTGTGTGTGTATGCGGTGTCTATGTGAGGTCTGCCTCTGCGCGTGTGTGATAAGTCGCGCGCAAGACGGACGGCGTGGTGAGTTCTGCGCCCCAGACGCGCGTGAGTGTGTGCTGCTGCTGCTGCTGCTGCTGCTGTGTCGCGTGTGCGGCTGCGTGAGTGAGGAACGACGCGGTGGTGCTGGCTGCTGGCTGGTGCGAGTGCGAGTGCGAGTGCGAGTGCGACGGTCGCAGATGAGGCCCGCGTCAGTGAGCGAGGGAGAGAAGGTGATCTCTCGGCCGTAAATGCCGATCACGTGACTGAGAGATGAGATCGGGGAAGGAGAGCAAAGGAAGAGAAAAAAGCATCAGTGAGCAGGTTGAGCCCATCCACCGCATCCTCGCACTCAGCACTCAGCACTCAGTCGGATACCCCATCTCTTGTGGCTGTCCTCTTCTCACCCTCAACAGCACCCACCCGCGCTCCAGTTGGATTCAGCACCAGACACAACGTCGACCCGCTGAATTCCGCTCCCTCATACACACACTATCCACCTGCCCACCATGTCCAAGCCTGAAGACACCACGGCACCCGCTGCCGCTGCTCCCGCCGCCGCCCCTGCCGCTGCTGCCCCTGCCCCTGCCGGTGGCCCGCCCCCCGCTCCTGGCGGCGGCGGTGGAGGAGGTGCAAACGACCTCATGAACCCCGACGGCGAGATCGAGTCCAACTGGGACACCATCACCGACAACTTCGACAACATGGAGCTCGCCCCCGAGCTTCTCCGTGGTATCTACGCCTACGGTTTCGAGCGTCCCTCCGCCATCCAGTCCCGCGCCATCGTCCCCGTCATCAAGGCTCACGACGTCATTGCCCAGGCCCAGTCCGGTACCGGAAAGACCGCCACCTTCTCCATCGCCATTCTCCAGCGCATTGACCCCGCCATCAAGGCAACCCAGGCCCTCATCCTCGCACCCACCCGCGAGCTCGCACAGCAGATCCAGAAGGTCGTCATCGCCCTCGGCGACTACATGAACATCGAGTGCCACGCATGTGTCGGTGGTACCCGCATCCGGGAGGACATCGCCAAGCTCGAGCAGGGCCAGCACGTCGTCGTCGGCACCCCCGGCCGCGTGTACGACATGATCAACCGCCGCTTCCTCCGCACCGACCACCTCAAGATGTTCTGTCTCGACGAGGCCGACGAGATGCTCTCCACCGGCTTCCGCGAGCAGATCTACGAGACCTTCCAGCTCCTCCCCACAGAGACTCAGGTCGTCCTCCTCTCCGCCACCATGCCCACCGAGGTCCTCGAGGTCACCAAGAAGTTCATGCGCGAGCCCATCCGCATTCTCGTCAAGCGCGACGAACTTACCCTCGAAGGTATCAAGCAGTTCTACGTCGCCGTCGAGAAGGAGGACTGGAAGCTCGACACTCTCTGCGACCTGTACGAGACTGTCACCATCACCCAAGCCGTCATCTTCTGCAACACCCGTCGCAAGGTCGACTGGCTCACCGAGAAGCTCCACGCACGCGAGTTCACCGTCTCCGCCCTCCACGGCGACATGGACCAGGCACAGCGTGAGCTCCTCATGAAGGAGTTCCGCTCCGGATCGTCCCGTGTCCTCATCACCACCGACCTCTTGGCCCGTGGCATTGACGTGCAGCAGGTCTCGCTCGTCATCAACTACGACTTGCCCACCAACAAGGAGAACTACATTCACCGAATTGGTCGCGGTGGCCGTTTCGGCCGCAAGGGTGTCGCAATCAACTTTGTTACCACTGAGGATGTTCGGGTGCGTTTACCTTTCGTCCTCTAGGGTTCTCTTTGTTCTTCGCTGCGTATGTATGCTCACACTTTATTCTCATTTACAGATGATGCGTGAGATCGAACAATTCTACTCCACGCAGATCGACGAGATGCCCCTGAACGTGGCCGACCTGATCTAAACGACTTCGCCTCCGACTTCTCTCACGCAAATCCATCACGCAAGCATTTCCCCCTGACAACGGCCTTTCTCTCTTTGTCTTTCGGACATTCGCACTCCCTAACGAAAGGGGAGGGACGATTTGTACGCGACGACTTCAACTACGAAAAGGACTCAAGCTTCCCGCCATCTACGACCTTTTGAAGGAAACCCACAAACGCCCAAAAAAACCCACTCCATCACAATCCAAGAGAGAGCATTTACACCTGTTCACTGAAGCAAATTGCCACGCAAAACAAACAGCCAAAAGCTATCGAAGCCCAAAACCTCATTTTGCCAACCGCATTCAACCAACTCAGCGACCCACAGTCATCTGCTCTCCCACACCAACCCACCGCCGCATTCGCGCTCGATACCCCCCCAGCTCTTCAATCATCCTGCGCACTCCTCCCCCAACCCAAAAACCCCCATCCCGGCGTCTTGATTTTCTGTCACAGAGGAGCGCGGTCCTTCTTCCTTCTTCTTGTTTTTTTTCCCCTTCTGACCTTGATACATACACATCTTCTTTCCACACTCTCAAAAGCCCCCCCCCCCCCAATTGTGCGCGGCCCTCTCTCTCTGCTTAGGGTGGGAGAGGACTGCTCTTCTTTGTGGGTGCCCCCCTTCTCTGTTCTCTCTCTCTCTGTGTCTCTTCTATCCCTCTCTATAGT